>PVHP010024413.1:0-26510 GCA_004024765.1 Zapus hudsonius | reverse complement strand
CAGTGAATGTTTTCAGGAGTGGAAAGAGATTCAGGGCAGACAGGAAGAATGCAAACTCCGTGGAGAATAGTGCTGTGAGCACGAAAAGACGAGGCCAGTGAAGAGAAGGTGGCAATTACAAAGTAGAAAGAGACAATACTCTGTGTGTGGGGATTCAGGGGAATTGGGGCACAAAAGAATTTAAGGTTTTAGAGAATATGGGTAGGAGAGTCTCGTAGATTTTGACAAGAGGGGGAAACCCAGAAATGGGGTACGCAGGAAAGAGAGTGAAATGATGGAGCGAGTGAAGTAAAATTGGGGAGACATAGGTTTACTTTGTGCAAACTAAGAGCTTAGATAGGCTCAGCATTTGGCATCGCGTCTAGATTCAGCCTGGTATAAATAAGTAGATCCACGTGCTGCAAGCTGAGCTATTCCCTCCATCATTACTATCCAGGGATTTTAGCATCATCCTTTCAAATTCCACCCTCTTCTGCACATGCAGTGCTTTGTGTGCAAAATTTGGATAATGACTACATGCGATAATAACATGCCACCTAATCCTGACCCTGCTCTCTGCTCCCTTTCCCAATCAAACTCGCTCCAGTGCTGTTGTTTGGAGGTTCCGACTAGTTGGATTTCATGCATGTGAGCAGCTCAGTGCATTCTCTTTCCAGTCCATTGCTGCTCTAACCCCCTTGCTTTTGAAGAGAGACATTAGACATGGGAATTCCAGTTTTCCCAACTAGCTCAGTGATAGAGAGAGTTGAAGAGAATGCTTTTATGAGCGTCAGGATTGATTCCTCAAGTAGAAAATAAATGATTCAAAATTAAATATTAGTAGCAGTCCTGGAAGTCATTTTTGGTAAATGTGACAAACCAATCTTGAATTAACTGGATAACTAAATAATATATTATAGTCAATTTTTTTTTGATTTTTCGAGGTAGGGTCTCACTCTAGCCCATGCTGACCTGGAATTCACTATGTAGTCTCAGGGTGGCCTTGAACTCATGGGATTAAAGGCGTGCGCCACCACACCTGGCTCTGTAGTCATATATTTTTTTTTAAATATGTTAACTAGGGCTGGAGAAATGGATGAAAGGTTAAGGCACTTGGCTCCAGTGTCTAAGGCCCCCCCCTTCAATTCCCCAGGACCCACATAAGCCAGACCCACAAGGTGGTGGCCCTGATGCTCCCTCTCTCTCTCTCCTCTCTTTCTCTCTCTCTCTCTCTCTCTCTCTCTCTCTGCTTTAAAATGAATAAATAAAATATTTTTAAAAATATGTTAACTAATCAATTTTTTGCATATGTGTATGTAGGTTCTTACACCCCATGCACATGCTTGTGCAGGTCAGAGGGGAAGGTCTGATATTCTCTTGTTACTCATTTTTCTATTTTTTTCCTTAAAATGGGGGCACTCCCTCAACCTAGAACATCTGTCAATGAGCCCTAGCAACTTTTCAGTCTTTGTACCCTGTGGACTGGGATTACAAGGGAGTGTGGCCACACCCAGGTAAAAGCCTGGGTTCTGGGACTCTAACCTGAGGATCTCTGGCTGAGGAGGGTCTCACACTTAAGCAGCAAGTGCTCTTAACTGCTGAGCCATCTCCCAGCCCTTCTAACTGATCAATCTTTTGTACCAATACCTGGCTGATAATCCTGTTATATATAATCCGTGTCTCACACTTTCATGTTCATATCCAATCTCAGTCACACCACAACCTCCACTTTTCCACTTCCATGAGATCTCATCACTGCTTTAAACATTCAGTCAAACTATGAGCTCTAAGCTTGGAGAAATGAAGCCTACAGGGAAAATCCTTGACATTAATGAGGTAAGAAACAAGTGTAGTTAAGGCATAGTATAATGACGCATATGTATAAATGCTATAATCAAACCCACTACTTTGTAGATCTATCTAAAAAATTGATTTCTAAAAGAAAGAAAATGGCCACCCACTGATTGTATCTACCTGAATTCATGAAGAAGCTTTAACATCCGACATGATACAAGAGGAAGACAGAACCTTTGAGACACAATTACGGTTGGATGACATATCAAAGGGGGTCCGCACAGTGGCATTAGTAGCTCTCTAAAAAACAGAAAAAAAAAATCACCTTCTGACATGTGAGGGCACAGCAAGAAGGTGGTCATCAACAAGTAAGAAAGAGAGCTCTCACCAGTAACCAAGTTGTCTGGCTTTTTACCCTTGGACTTCCAGCCTCCCAACCATGAGAAGATAAATGCCTGCTGTTTCAGACACCTGAGTACGGTGTTTTGTTATAGTGACACAAGCACTCTACCACCTACTTAGAAATGCATGAAACTGATTATCATTCACATTGTTACCAGTGGAGTTTACATATTGAGATGGTTTTGTTGTCAACTTGACTTTTTTAGTAATCTTGAATGCGTCTCTGATGTTGTTCACAGGAAGGCAGCCCTCTCAGTAGGGGGCAGAATGTAAGATAGCTTAGGGGAGCTAGAAATGAACATCCCTTCTTGGGAGGGCAGTGCAAGAAGGAAATTCCAGAGACTGAGGAAGCAAATAAGTCTGGGATAGGGTTGCAAGACACCACCCTAAGGATATATAACGAGGAAGGAAATTTCTCTTCTTTGGCCCCCTGCCTATTTTGTTATAATGTGTGTGGTGCTGGTGATGGATTTCTCTCTCTGCTAGGAACTGTGAAAGGGAACCAGCCTTCTTCTCCATTATGGAACATTCCCTGTATCTGTAGCTTCAATATATCCTTTCCTCCCATAAATGTGCCTGGTTTGGAGATTCATCCCAGCGGCATGTGGCTGACTATTCCATGTATCATGCTAACCAAAGGTGATAAATTATCACAATGTTATTGAATATGATTCCCCCCCAAGAAATGAGCAGATCAGAGTAAAATAGGTTATGTGCTTTTACAACAGAATTTATTTGAAGACTTTTCAAATTTTCAGCTTTTAAATCTCATTGAATAGATGAAATCACAAAGGAGTGAATGTCAGAGTGAGACCAGTATCCCAGATTCACAGTCCCTAAGTTTCTAGACATTAAACCAGTCATTTAACAAATTTCACATGAGAGTTGGGAAATTGTGGATTCTTTTGAAATTAAATTCTTGTCATATAAATTTCAGATGACTGGTATTTTTTTGTTGTTCAATGAGAAATGAAATATATTTGGGATTCTTATACATGTTTGTATTATATTATTCCCCAAAGAGAAAAACTGTTAGCACAAGCAGTATCAATTATTGTATTTGTTATTACTTCTTAAAAATTGGGATATTGTATTCTCTCAATGGCCTGGATGCCAAAGAGGTTACCCATCAATTTATTTAATTGGCAAACATCTGCTACCGCACTTCGGAGTGTCAGGCAGGGTAACATGAGTTTGAGCAGTTAAGATAAATATTCACCCAGGGGCTGACATAAGTAATTAATTGCATAATAATGTGACAAATAGTAATGAAGACCAATTTTACAATGTCTATGAAACCTTTTAAAAATAGTGTATATCTTACTTTAAATTTTTGAAATGCATATTGTCAGGAGGAAATCAAGTATACACATGTCCAACTGTAGCGAGTATACTTGAAATGTCCTATTTAGTTAGAAATATTAAAGCGTAGAGCACCTTGCAGAAACATTTTTGCATTAGGTTCACCATGGGTGAAATAACTGTCCTCGAGAAACTCAAAATACATCATCTTCAGAGACCTCAGTGACTCTATAAACATGCTTAGGTATGAAAAACACCTCCGATGTGGAACCATTACCATGGCTCAATAATGGTGTTTCCCTATCTTTACATCTATCACACACTGTCTTCTTACAAATTGCTAAAGTATTGCCATGTTTACAAGGGGAAGGAAATTAAACATTCTCAAGATTCTACCCCATGCACCTGTAAAGCAAGGTATTTCCAGAAAAAATTAATGGATGTGAATAAAAACATACTTATCATTACATAATTTTCTTCTCAGAATGTCTTAGTCTAGTGTTGGTGTCAGGGTATGCTGACCTTATATAATAAACTTCCTCATCATATTTTCCAAACAATTTGAGAAGAGCCAGCAGTGATTTTCAATTGTTTTGTAGATATCAGCTAGGAGTCCTGAACTTTTCTCTGCTTAGAGGTCCTTGATGACTGTTTCAGTTTCACTGTCTGCATTGGTCTGTTCACGTTTTCTATTTCTGCATGATTTAGTCTTGGTGGGTTTTATGTGCCCAGGAATTAATTCATTCCTAGGACATCCAATTTATTGGCAGCGTAGGTGATCCTGGTAATCTTATGAAGTGTAGTACTCCTGTGACTTTGCTTTTAATATCTCCTCTTTTATTTATAAGGTTCTTTATTCGAGTGTTATTTCAGTGTTCTTAGTCTAAATTTCTTGGGTTGTCGGTTTTGTTTACCTTTTCAAAAATAAGCAATTCTTGGTTTTCTGCTTTTTATTTCTTCTAGTGAACGGATCACTTAATTTCACTTTAATTTTTATTGTTTACTTCCTTGTGTTCATTTTTATCTTACTTTGTTCTTGTGTAGTTCCATAGGATGTAAAACTAGATTGTTTGAGATCTTTCTTAATGCAGATGGTTATCATTAGATGCATCTCTATTTGTGTCGATTTGGATACATTCCATAAAGGTTTTGTCTTTTAATGTTGTGTTTGTGCTTCACTAGTCTCAAGACATTCGTGGATTTTCCCTTTGAAATTTTTCCTTTGATCTTACTGGTTGTTTGGGAATGAGTGGTTTGGTTTCTACATATTTCTGAATTTTCCAGTTTATCTTTTGTTATTACTTTTTAGTCTTGGGTGCTGGTGAGAGAGCTCAGAAGGTAAGTGCTTGAAGCACAGCATGAAGACCGAGGTTGATCCACAGGCTTATGTATAAAAGCTGGGCATGGCTATGCGTGTCTAAAACCCCAACAGTGAGGGTGGGGCTCCCTGGTCAGTGGCCTCATTGAAAGACGGCAAGCCTGAGTTCATTGAGAGTCTCTGTCTCGGGAAAATAATGTGGAAGAGCTAGAGAAGTCTCCACATGTGTGCACATGGGATGCACCCATCTGTACACATGTGCATACAGCATACATATACAGACGATACATCTGCCAATCATG
This sequence comes from Zapus hudsonius, assembly GCA_004024765.1. Classification (NCBI taxonomy): domain Eukaryota; kingdom Metazoa; phylum Chordata; class Mammalia; order Rodentia; family Dipodidae; genus Zapus; species Zapus hudsonius. The sequence continues at coordinate 21,413 of PVHP010024413.1, read as the reverse complement.
AAAAAATAGAAAAAATGAGTTGTATAATATCTGTGCTTAGAAAAAGAGATTTTTCATATGATCTGAATCTTCTTAAACTTATGAAGACTTGTCTCATAGCCTAACCTGTCATCTATCCTGGAGAAGTATCAAAGACATTGGAGAAGAATGTTTATTCAGCGGCTGTTAGTTGGAATTTCCATTAGACTCTGATAAACATAGGCACAAAATCCTGAGAAAAACACTCAAACCACATTCAACAGCACATCAAAAGGATCAAACATCATGATCAGGTTAATTAATTCATGGGATGCAAGGAAATTTAACATACAAATCAATAAACGTGACATAACACCTTAAGAGAACAAAGTATTAAAAACATATAATTATCTCAAATGCAAGAAAAAATTGGTATAATTTAAAACCCTTTCATTATGAAAAAATGCTCAATAAACTAGATATAAAATGAATATTTCAACATAATGAAAGCCACATGAATCAGCTTATAGTTAACATCACACTCAAAGGAAAAGAAAAAAACAAACTAAAAGGATCATTTGTATGATAAAGTACAAAAATTCCCATTCTCATTACTTATCTTTCACATAACCTTGGCACACTAACTACAGAATTAGGTAACAACAAGAAATAAAGGCAATTTAATTCATGTAGGAAGATGTAAGTGCTTACAAATGACATGATTTTGTATAAAGAGATCTCTAAAGACTCTGTTTAAAAACTAAGAACTAATAAATGGATTTAGTAAAATTCAGAATGCCAATTTAACATAGGAAAATCAGTTGGGTTAATATACTGACAGTGACCTATTTGAAAAGTAGAAATAAAATTATTATGATAGCTTCAAAAAGATTACTCAGGGATAGACTTAGATTTCTACTTGAAAAGCTACAGATCATTGCTGAAAGAAGTGAAAGGAGACATGAATAAGGAAATATATCCCATCTTCATGGACAGATAATATTGGTGCAATATATATACTACCACATGTGATATACACAGAGCTATTCTTATCAAAATCTTAATGGTGTTATTTTAAAAAATGGAGAAAAATTCCAAAATCCAGATGTAAGATACAAAATATTCACAGCTATTTGTAAGAAGAAGAACCAAGTTTGAGGAATAATACTTCTATTTAAAAACATATAAAAATGCACTCATAACTTTAATAGTATTTTACTGAAATAAAGTAGATATTTAGGATAATAGTATAAAGTGAATAATTCAGAAATAAAAATATACATTTATCATTAAACAGTCTTTGACAAAAGTTCCTGCAAAGCACAATGGAAAACATTTTTTTCACCATGAATAATATTGGGAACACTGTATGGTCACATAAAAAATGAAATTAGACCCTCATCTGATACCACACATAAAAATTAATGCCAATTTTAAAGACTTAAAGTATATAACACCAAACTGCCAGGCATTTAATCCCAGCACTCTGAAGACAGAATTAGTTTAAGACCATTTTGGGACTACAGAGTGAGTTCCAGGTTGGCCTGGGCTAGAGTGAGACCCTAACTCCTAACTCAAAAAAAAGAGCATGAAAAAAATCACAAGGGGAAGGCCTCATAACATTGATATTAGCAGTGATTTATTGTAGAGCAAATATAAAATATGGACAAGGAACACTGCATCAAAGTCTAAAGGTTCTCCACAGGAGAGAAAGCAATTTCAAGTGGAGAGTCAGCCTATAGAATGGAGACAGTTTGAAAATCTTTTATTACAATAATAAGACATTTTTTTGTGTGTGTGGTGTGTGCATGTTGATATGTTTGATCATGTGTGTGTGGTATACATGTTGATATATTTGCTCATGTGTGTATGTGTGTGTGGTGAGTGCATGTTCACATGTTTGATCATGTGTGTGTGCATGTGTGTGTGGTGTGTGCATGTTGATATGATTGATCATATGTGTGTGTGGTGTGTGTGTGGTATGTTTGCTCATATGTTCATGCAAGTACATGTGCACAAATGTGCATATGTGCGAGGCAGGAGTAGACACTGGGAGTCTCTATTACTCTCCACCTTGTCTATTGAGACAGGGTCTTTCTATGAACTTAGAACTCACCAAATTAGTTAGTTTGGCTAGCCAGTGAACCCTAGGAATTGTTGATTTCCCCAGCACTGAGATTGTAGGTGTGTTCCATGATGCCTGGCATTTTATGTGGGATTTGAACTCAGGTTCTCATACTTCATAGCAAGCACATTACTCACTGAGCTTAAAATAGTACATATGAAGAGGCACATAGAGGGCCTATAGAGAATTGAGAGTTGTTCCTTAAGGGTTATAAATTTTGAGTTCTGTAATAGGAGAGAGTTGAGAAAACTGCTATTCAAAATAGCATCTGTAGAGAACAGTACACTTCAAAATCTGCTAAGTAAGCAGATATTATATTAAGTATTCTTGGTGCAAAAACAAAATAAAATAAAACCAAATAAAAGCAAACAGCTTCTCCCAACCCAAATAAGCATTAAAACCAAAATTACTACCAAAAACAGTTTAACCAAAACCCCCAAATAACAATAAAATATAAAGAGAGACAAGAACACTTTGGGAGGCACTAGATATATTCATTATTTTGATGGTGGTTGTGTTATCACACTTGTATATCAATGCGCAAGCTTATCAAATGGTATGCATTAAGTATATGCAGTTTTTGAATATCAATTATACCTGGACCCAGCTGTTATGTGCATATATGCATATACCTAACATGATAGAAGGCACTAGTTATAGTTTTATTTTATTTTATTGAGTCATCTTTGTAGCCCAGGGCTGTCTGGAACTCACAATACAACTTATGGGTACCTTCGACTTGCAGTGACCCTCCTGCCTCATTCTCTTAAGTGCCAGGTTCCCAGGAATGAGCCATTCTGCACAGCTTTTAATTATGTTTTAAACTGATTGCATTATTATCATCTTAGAATGGTTATATCTTTACATGCTATTACTGCAGTTGATTCTTTATAGCTATTAAATGATGAATGTAAAGATATTTTCCATGTGTTATAATTTAGAAGTTTGCATGAATTTATCAGTATATGAGTACCATGTATAAAGAATTTTAAGATCTCGGAATAAAAATGTCTGATAGGCTAGACACTTTATTTGTTGCCTAGTTTTTAAATTTTACATAACCACTTCAGCTTTGGAAAGAGGCTAAGATTTCCATTTCCTCTCAAATAATTCTCTGTACAATCTGCATATATGACACTGCATTTCGTTGTGATATAATAAACTTTTTACTAGGCCTGAGACTGTAGCCTAATCATAGAATACTTGCCTAGCAGAAGCAAGGTTCCTGGTTCAGTCAACGGCATCAAAGCAATAAACAGAGAAATATCATTCGGTTGTGTGTGTGTGTGTGTGTGTGTGTGTGTGTGTGTGTGTGTGTGTGTGTTACTGTAGTGTGCTGTGGCATCCCATACGCTGGCTCTGCTGGCCATACCTGGCAGCTCCATCACTCTTCTATCCCAAGCTTGTTTTGAGCCCGAGTCTCTCTCACTGATTCCTGAGCTTGTGGGCTCCAGTCCCCTGCAGGCCAGGGCTTATAGGCTCCTGGGGCTTTCTCCATCAGCTCTGGGGATTGGAACTCTGGAGGTCTCAGGTCTCCTCAGAATATACACTTAACTGCTGAGCCATCTCTCCAGCCCTAATAAATAAACTTTTAGCCAGGGAAACATACAAATTATGGTGATTTTTTTTAAATTATGGCTTATGTCAGTCTTTTTCTACAAGAGGAAGAAATATAATTATTTTGCTGGCAAAACGTCACCTAATTACTTTCAAAATAACAGGGAGGCATAGAAATGTGTTCTGAATGTCTGGTGGGGCTCTATCTCCATCACCCTGCATCAAAGAAAAGCCATTGGTGACCTTGATGTTTGAGTTCACGGGCATGCAAATCACATTGGCTAGTGCACAAGTCTACAATTCCATTGACATAATGTCAAGTAGATACATCCAGAAGGGGAGGAATTTACTGGAGCTCTAAAATAACAAAAGGGGTTCAAATCACTTAAATCCAATATAATTTGGCAAATCTGCTAAAAAAATCTTTTTAAAACTTTCATTGTAATGCTTAAAACATAAGCACATTTTTATTGCACATAATATTCTTCTGAAAAATATTATAGTACATATGCTCTTGGAACAGGAGAATGTGCTGTACTAATTTCCCCTCATTTTAAAAAGTGGTATTTTGCCAGCTATTGAATATGAGTTATTTAATCTGTACTTTCACATGATGATTGCTACTCTGAAAAAAAAATGCCTGGGGCCTATTGAAGGTCTTTGTCAAATTAAGTATGATGTTTTTATGGCCAGTATTTACTATTGGGCTGAGGAGATTTGTACTGCTGGGGAAATCGCACTGCTAATGTATGACTCTCTAACACATATCGATTCCCCAAACAACAACAAAGAAACTACCAAATCCACAGATTTTGCTTAAATTTATGTAACTTGTAGGCTTACCTCCATTTTTAAATGACAATATTTCTGGACTTATTTTTGCAAATAGTTCCATTTTCCAGTGGCGACAAGACAGGAACTGTAGCAGTGTGGAATGCTGACTGCAGACTCTGAATGTCATATATCACTATTTAGCTTTTCTCTCCATGGTTGGATAAACCTGTAGTAAAACTTTCTGGATTATCTATCTAAAGGCCTATTTGAAAGCATCCTCTGTCTTCTTTATGGTTCAAGAAAGTCCACAGCAAGAATGCCTGGAACTGTCTGATATTTGGACCTGGATGACAGGTCTCACAGGGAAAGTTCCCATGATCTCTCACACCTGATTTTCTGTAACCTGGCTCCTTGTTGAGAAGGCTCTTCCTGCTTCCAAGAGAGCCAAGAGGAGGAGCATACAGAGGGAGGGTATTAAAGAGGTAATTCATTAATGCTTAGACCCCATACTGCTCAGTACAAATATAAAGAAATATGTCCAGTGGACTCTACAGACTGGCTTCTATTCTTGCTAGGATTCTGACAGTCCACTGTTGGGCCAAGCTATGAAAGGAGAATATCTTGAAAGTTTTTTAAGTGGATTGTGAGATGGGATCAAAAGAATGATTTTTTAGAAGAAGCTTATATAAAGACCTTGCACATTTCATGACGAAGAGACTTTCATCTGCAAAAGTGTGAGGAGAGAGTAATGGCGATGGTATTCCTGGCTGGGAATCAAAGGACTGCTCTTGTTCACAGTCATTACAGACTCATTCTTCCAGTGCAAGACAGAGCTACCATTTTGACTGCATGATGGGAAAATCAAAGAAGGCTCTCTGGAAGGTTTATGTTGAGCTGGAAAAGAACTGGGTGAAGACATGGCTGTCTTCCAGTCTTCGCCATGGAGATTCTCTGTCTCATTTCTGCAGTTTATTGAATGTGGCTTCCTTGTGCATGTGGTGTGTATGTGTATGTATGTATGTGAATGTGTTTATGGGTATGTGTGTTGTGTGTATGTATGTATGTGTGTATATGTGGGGTACATGTATGTGTATGTGTATGGGTATGTGTATGTGTGTTTGTGTATGTGTGTATATGTGGTGTACATGTATGTATGGGTATGTGTATATGTATGTGTGCTGTGTGTATGTATGTATGTGTTTGTATATGTGGGGTATGTGTGTGTATGGGTATGTGTATATGTATGTGTGTTGTATGTGTGTGTATGTGTGTATGTGTATATGTATGTGTGTTGTGTGTGTATGTGTGTATATGTGGGGTACATGTGCATGTCTGTGTATATATATATATATATCTATGTTTTGTGTATGTGTGTATGTATATGTGTATATGTAGGGGTACGTGTGTATGTGTATATGGGTATATGTATGTGTGTTGTGTGTATGTGCGAATGTATGTATGTGTGTATATGTGGGGGTACATGTGTGTGTATGGGTATGAGTGTGTATGTGTGTTGTGTTGTGTTATGGCCAGAAGTTGATGTTGGGAGTACTCTTCAGTTGCTTTTAATCTTATTTTTAATTTTTTTTAAAACAGAGTCTCTCACTAACCCTGAAACCAATTCAGTTAGACTAGCTAGTTGTGACACTGAGGGACCTTCCTGCCTCTTCCTTCCCATCTCTGGGGTTAAAGGAACATGCACTCATGTCCAGATTGTAAACTGGTTCTGGGCACATGAATTCAGGTTCTCATGTTTGAGTGGCAGGCACTTAACTCACTACCCTTTCTCCCCAGCTCTGGGCATAGTGTTCATTTGACTCAAGTGTTGCTCTTGTTGCTTCCTTCTCATGCATACCCTCCTCTCTCTTGACTTCTTACCTCTTATACCCACTCTTTACATCACATATCTGTCTTTCTGGTTTCCGACTCTACCTAGAAGTATGCATATCACTGCTCTGATCCTAGTTGGAGGGTCTCCACTGGACTCTGGTGCATATAAAGCACACTGCCCATTGTCCTGACACTGATGTTACAGGTGTATGGCCTCTCTCCTAGACTGCAAACATCTTGAGAGCAGGGACTGGTGTCTTTCCAATATTCATCATTGTTTTGGGTTTAATAGGTGAATGGGATGTAGGAAAACTTTTAAGTAAGAAGCTATGGTTTTGAAATCATCATGCTATGGTTTTCAATATTCACTAAATAATTGCATTAGGACGATTAGGTATAGGTTATACATAAGATGGTAAAAATATACATATAGACTATTAATTGAGCTTTTACATAAGATCTTTCATTTGAACTCAAATTGATGACTCCGTTTTCATTTTCAGTAACAGTGACCTTTTAGTTGGACAAGATACTCTATCAGTTATGGAAGAGAGGGAGTATTTCAGCTTACAGTTTTGAGAGGAAGTTTCATCATGGTAGAGAAAACAGGACAAGAATAAACAGTCAGGTGGTCATTATACCTTCATAGCACCTGGAAGTAATCTGAGTACTGAGCTTGGAGCTGGGTTATATTACCTTACTGCCCATCTCCAGGGACACACCTCATATAGCAAGGCTCCGCCTGCCCATCCTCAGTGACACACCTCATATAGCAAGGCTCCACCTGCCCATCCTCAGTGACACACCTCCTCTAGCAAGGCTCCACCTGCCCATCCTCAGTGACACACCTCCTCTAGCAAGGCTCCACCTGCCCATCCTCAGTGACACACCTCCTCTAGCAAGGCTCCACCTGCCCATCCTCAGTGATACACCTCCTCTAGCAAGGCTCCGCCTGCCCATCCTCAGTGACACACCTCTCCAGCAAAGCTCTACTTCTCCATCCCCAGTGACACACCTCCTCCAGAAAGGCTCTACCTTCCAATGGCCCCACACCTGTCCCTGGGGTTGGGCGAATCAAGTATTCAAAACATATGAGTCTATGGGGGACATTTCATTCAAGCCACTACAGTTAAATATATTATCAATACAAGGTCTCAAAATGCAAAAAAAAATTTTTTCTAGTGTATAAAAATAAATTTATTAAAAAGGGGAAGTAGATAGAAGAAAAGGATATTAATCATGCTTGATGTGAATAAACGTTTCACGGTGTGAAATGTCTAAAAAGTCATTTGGAAAAGTTCATCTGTATGAAAAACCAAAGTGTATAATTTTCTCAAGGTGATTAGATCCTAAGTAAGTAAGTGTCCTAAAACACTTGTATATTTTCAGAAAGTGAATTATGGTAGTTGGGTTACCTTGAATTTTTTTTATGGTAGCTTCATAGTATAACTGTTAGCATGTACTTGACTGAATTTCTTTTCAGAGAAGGAGATGTGATTTTTTTTCAAAAAAATCCCATTAGTATGGCTCCTTCAGAAAATATTCAGAAACATTCAGAAATTTCATGCTTTCTGAAGTTTTCAATAAGGAAAGGAACTGTCCCTGGGTGGTAGACATATGAATTTATATTACAGACCACATAGCCTCTTTATCACCAATGTTGAAGTTGCAGATAAAAACCACACATATAGCCTCCTGATTGTCACAGCACAGTTGTAATTGAGCTCCATATTGAATAATTTTCTTTAAGCCAAGCAAACTTTAAAAAAGAACAAAGGGCATGGAGAAGTCAGACAAAAAGCTTCGCCAAACATGAAGCCAGATAGATTTTCAATAATTTAAATGGCCAATTTGGATAAAATTTTATAATAGTTCAATCCTCGGATTGTTCATTATAATCTTTAATCAAATCATAAGTCATTGTAAAAAGGATTACAACATATGCCACATGCTTTATTCTAAGTTATAAATGTATAATTTCCAGTTAATTTAAAAACCCCTCTACATGGTAGACTATTCATCATTCAAATTTCAAAACTGAGTTAACCAAATATGCTTAGACTTCATAAAGAGCAAAGAATGAATAATCAAATGGTAGAAAGTGAAGAAAAGACAGATTGGATTTTTTAAGGGTCAGGATGGCACACACCAGGCAGCCAGCTAGAAAGAATCTGTCCTTCTACTTCTCAGTGGAACACCATTAGCTGATCTCAAGGTTCAGTCCTACTGAGCCCAGAGCTGACCTCAGGATCCAACTCCACACAGAACTCCACACAGCTAAGAGCATCTTACTGGATCAATGGAGCCCAACACCATCTGTTTTTAGATTTCCTTGGTACTCCTGCTGATATAATCGCTTGGTAATATCTGAACAGAATTATAGTCTCTTTGGGAAGGGTCTGGAGGTCGCCTGGCTCAAATAACTGCTACCTCAGAAAAGGTTTAACCTCTGCTTAAAACTTTTAGGAATCGAGATCCTTCCTCAGCAGCACTGAGATCATGTTAAAATAACTCAAATGTTCTGAAAATTGCTCCTCATGTTCACTTAAAAGGTGTTTTTCTGTCCTGTCTTCACAGGGTAGATCTAGCTGTTCGATCAAAAACATAGCTCTCAGATTTTCATTATAGCTTAGCTCATAGTGTTTCCTCCTCATCTTCTTTTAAATGCCTTAATAATACAGAACTTTCTCACCAAAAGGGGCATTGTTTAAAAAAGCTTCTTATCTACAACTGATATTTTAATTGCAGGGCTCGGGAGATGGCTCAGTGGATAAAGCCCTTGCTTGTTAGGTAAATGCTAGGAAGGCTTGGTGGTCAGTCTGCCTGTAATCCCAGCGTTCAGAAGGCAGAGAGTGGACATGCCTAGATTAAATAGCCAAACTGGCAAGTTCTAGGTTCCAGTGAAAGAGCACGTGTCAGGAAGTAAAGTGTAGAGTAGTTGAGGAAGACAGCACACATCAGCCTCTGCATGCACACACATATGCACACATAGGAATCCACATACACACGTGAACGCATGCACATAAACACATACAAGTGGGAAAAATGATTTAAATAGTGTACTTCTGGTGACATCCGTTTTGAAGCCGAACAAAAGCAAAGGATGAAGATGGTATGAAGATAGTATCTGAATTTTTTACATTAGAAAAACTGGAACTTAAAAAAAATATATGTCCTTACTGAAACTACATTACGTACAGGCATAAACCCTGTCAATAAAATTGACATCTTTGGCATTTTTAAATAAACACGATTACAACTTATCTAATTTTCTCATTGCACATGTTATAGGGTCTCACTGTGTAGCCCAGGCTGGCTTCAAACTTAGGACAATCCTCCTGCTTTAGTCTCTATATACTGAGAGTACTGGTATGAGCCTGTCTGAATGCACATCTTTTTGATACGGTTTGTGAAACACTACTAGGAATGTCTATTGTTCCTCCATGAAGTGGTGGTGCGACTGGTTTTATACATGTTAGCATATCCATGTGTAAATCCATCTTTCACTAAGGCCAGAACAACAGAGGTCTGATTTTGTATGTCCTGTGTCAAACTCCACTCTTTCTGATCTTGATGTTAGAACTGGTTCATATCTACTGTTGAAGAAGGTCACTTACTGCATTCCTTAGCCATGAATAGACTATCCACTTTTTAATAGATGAGTATAAGGCCATAGAGATATACGGACAAAAATGGGTGTATGTGTGAGCATGGATTTGTGCTGCTTGGGCCTCCTTAATAATTTTGGATATGAAATAAAAGCTAAAACTGAATCAGAATTAGATTCCAGTTTCAGTTCTCTCCTGTAACTTGGGTGAATAGCTTTGGTTCTTATACATTTATAATGTATAATGCTTTTCTTCAACAGTAAAGAAGTTGAACTTCTAGTCCAAAATCCTGTGTTGTTTTTTTCCCTGAGATAGTGTCTCACTCTAGCTCAGGATGACCTGGCACTCGCTCTAATCCCAGGCTGGCCTCAAACTCACAGTTATCCTCCAACCTCTGCCTCTCCAGTGCAGGGATTAAAGTCGAGTACCACTATGCCCAGCTTTATTGTTGTTGCTGCTGTATTTTTCAAAATCTTTTGATTAAAGAATAACTATCCATATGGAACTCTGCAGAGAATGACAGGATGAACAAGGGACCCACAGCCACAGCCATTCAATTAACACAGGATAAGCCAGTGAGACAGAAACCAACGATTCTCGACACAAAAACCCCTAAACTCACAACATTAAAGCAGCCTTAATACTCACCCATCACGACTCAGGGAACTGAGCAGAAGAGGGGGCGGAAAGATTGTGAGAGCCGGTGGGGGAGACTATCCAGAGGCATGGCACCCCTCAGTAACAACACACTTGGGCCAGGAGAACTGGGCTGACTCCTAGGCTATCCATGGTCCCCTGCCACAAGGACTGATCCAGACGACCCATGGAGGAGAATATCCAGCTGATTGGGGATGGGGAGGGGAGGCATTGGGGAATTGGGGATAACAACTCATTGTTGGCCCACTAAACAATGTAACTCATTATGGACAATTAAAAAAAAATCAAAATCACATAACCATCACCAGATTTAGTAAATGTTAAGAACTGACTAACTTTTGCCTCAGACCTCATATTTAAAAAAAAAAAAAAACTAACTCCAAGTCCTAATTTGCAATACCATCAGTTATGTTATTTTTCACATTTATGCTCCAATTGAATTCAGTCCTTGATAATCAATGAGTAGTGAAAATTGTTTAATTAAAAGGAATTTATCAATTATATATATATATATAGATATAGATATAGATAGATAGATAATACTTTTTAGCAATAAAGAAAGTACAGTGATTGGACTTATTGATAAAAAGTGATTTTGTCTTAGTTTACACAGGTGTTAAATATTTCTAAAGTAAATTAGTGGAATTCATGTTCCTGTGATCACTAAGTTATCCCAAAAGATGATCATTGAAAAGGCTTAAATTATCCAGTTGAATCCCGGCAAGGTTCCAGTAGAAACTGATTTAAAGACATCACCCTGCTCTTCAGGCAGCTTTTCCAGAAGGAAATTCTTATTTATATTCAGAGACTTGCTTTTTACACCCACAGCATAAAGTACAAGTGGGCAGTAGTGAAATAAAACTATGGTCCCTTGCAGAAAGGGAAGTATCACATTCTGACTGAGTTTTCCTATGTGCATAGTATAGACACTCAAAAACGTTTGAATAAATACTGATTTCTTTAGGCTTCTTCTCTGGGTGTCAAAATTTCCTTAGACCCCAAAGAACTGACCCACTGAGAACAAAATATCCATAGATGGAGCTATATCTGAGAATGTTCCTTTTATTAGTAGTAGTTGGGTGTTACAAGTCCTTTAACTCAAAATGATTGCTTATTCATACCCAAAGTTACGCACTGGAAAAAAAGAAGTATGTGTTATATTGCTCTATTAATTTTTCTTATCTGAAGAAATAGCAGAACATTGTAAAAGTATACTCAAGTTATACATATTTACAATAGAGAAAATAGAATAATCATGGATATTACTTCTGAAATGATTCTGTCTAGTAAATACAATGAACTAACTTAGCTATAAACATTGATGTACCTATGAACAGCATGGGGTGAATAATTGGATAATAAGACTGTACAAATTCAATTTGAAAGTATATAATTACAAGATGGGACCATGAATATCTACAATGGGTATAATAATATATCTTGATTTTACTGAAGTATTTGATGTAGTGTCTCATAAAATTTTATTCACTAAATTAATTTATCCCGTCTGTTCTAATTCACTGAGTATCATCTGAGAAGCCAGCCTTGAATCGTTTGTAGGAAATCAGCTCACGAGCATATAACAAAGGTTAAGAAATAATAAAGAACTATGCTTCGAAAAAAATCCAATAAAGTATCTTAAACATCTAGTGTTGTTTAACCCTTTACTGGTTTGTGGAGATGTAAGTCTAACTTGAGGAATTCCTGCTGTGTGAGAAGATCCAAGATGCTTGGAAGTGCTCACTCACATTGCTTGCAGTGCTTGTCATTAGTAGGCTTGGAGAGATGCTGAACAGATCATTAATAGGATCTCATGATGTTGTGCAATACTACTTCAGTTGTACCGGGAGCAATGGTGGGCTATACCAGGTTTAGGTTATTTGCTCACGGTCACAAGCCGAGTAAGGAGTTGTAGTAGTTTGAATGTATATCCCCATAGACTCAGGCATTTTATTAAAGTTTGTAACTTGCATCTCTAGTCACGTGGCTAGAGGAGGTGTTGCTGGGGGCAGAGCCTGGAGTCCAGCCCTAAAGTGTAATGGGAGCAGATCTGAATTCCAGCCTAAGGGTATCAGAGAATAGTCTGAGCTCTGGAAGGGTCTCTGCTACTTGCTGCCAGTTTGGGCTGCTAATTTTTGGTGCTTGCTGGCTATTTGGTTGTTTCTTTCTGCTTGGATATATGGAAGCAATTTCTTCTGCCACTGATGGAACTTTCCCTGGATCTGTAAGCTTGAAATAAGCCCCTTTTTCCTCTAAACTGTGTCTGGTCTGGATATTCATTCCAGTATCATGGGGTTGTCACTTGAATCAGAAGGATACATTAAGTTTCTTAAGTATCGAGAAGTATGATAACACAGTCATGGGTCAATTAGGAGGACTATGTTTTGAGAAATGAATTTTTAGAAATTTTGTCACTGTGAATTTCACAGAGGATTCTAAAACAAATCTATTTATTATAGGTCATTTGGTGGACAAGGCCTGGTTATACAAATTATGAGCCACAGCTGGCATTTGATGTTAGAGCTATGTCACCATCATGGCATAAGAGTCAGCTTTCCACAATTGTCATATATACTTGAGATTATCAACTAATGAGGAAAAAGGTTTATTTTGGTTCCCAGGTATAAAAGTTTCAGTCCGTGACCCATCTACCTTGTTGCTTTGCTCATAGCACACACTGATAGGAGTTTAGAGTGGAAGAGGCATGTTTATGTTGTTGCAGAGATGGAAGAAAGAGATGGCTGTCCAACAAACCCTTTTTCAAGGTCATGATTACAATAACCTGAGACCTCCCACTCATTTCAACCTCCCAAAAGTACCATAGGTTAAGGACCATAGGTTAACCCACAGGCACTTAGGGGATATTTATTCTACCACAGTCCATGTTAGGATATACATACAATATATATATATATATATATATATATATATATATATATATGAGTATGGTCTGAAAAAATTTTAAATGATGAGCATTACAAATATGTGACTAGCACAACAGCTACTTAGTGTTATCAAGTATCATACTTTCATATGATTGACAGCATCATAAGTTACCTTCATCAGCATCATCACAAGCACATGACTTCCATCCTATGGAAGCTGTCACAAAAGCTGCTTTTATGACCGCTGCCATTGGCTGATACATATGCGGTGCATGAGTACTCATAAAGTTTTTTAAGGACTTGTAGTAATACTAGAAAATAAGATAAAGCCATCAGTGCTGTCCTTTGTAGGAAATGCATTTAATTGTATCTTGTTTTGTCATGGGTCACAGTGAACTCTTATTCGTCAAATCCAACACAAGGGTGCCACGGAAGACTTCTTCCTCAGAGGTTGTGTTTGCTCAACCCTGATTGATTTCATCTCAGGTATGTTCTGTTCATACTTGAGATCTTGGGATTTATTTTAAACTCTGTTTCTCTCTGACCCAATAGTCTGGGACTAATCACATTATTTTGGTTTCTTTATTATGAAACTTGGCTAACGGCTAATTCATTTCTTCGATGGAAATCGACAGAGGAAAGATGAGTGGGTAAACCACATTCTATTAGTGCCATCTTCAAAGCCGTGCACTGTAGAAGGGACATACCACAAACAAGACAGGCACAAACATTAAAGGTTGTCATATTTCTAAAGACCAGCACCACTTGTAACACATCTACTCAGATGTTTCCAGAAAGACTAAAATCCTTTGATCCTTTTTTCCTGTGAAGTCTTGAATCACCATCCCATATCATAAGCTAAATGAGGAGTAAACAACACTTTAAAAGAATTGCTTTAAAAGAATATATGTTATAGAATAAGAACAGCTTAAAAGATGCCAAGACTACCTGGGCAGTTTAAGGGTTGGTGAATATGTTATGACTTTGTCAATATGACTATGACCAGCAACCTCCTTCGTGGTAGAGATAAAGATAGGGGTAGGGTCAGTTTTTCAAGGCATGTGCTAAACAGGCTGACTTTAACCTCCTAGATCTAGGTGCTTCTATCCAGGGCTAAGTGTGGATCTTGAACAACATGAGCAAAGGATGATAATGTCAGAAGGTTCTGGTGAGGCAGGCTTTGAAAACTTTGCTCTAATGACTTTGAAATGAGAAGAAAGAGAGAGATAGAGAGCGATCAAAATTACAGAGGGGCTAATTGGGAGAAAGGGGGCTTGGCAGACGTGGGGGGTCAGAGAGAGGGTCAAAGTGGGAAATGGAAGAGGATTGTGATCAGAATACATTATAGGAATGTATAAAATTGTCAACAAGTAAGGTAGTTAAAATAAGAAAAGGGAAACCAACCTGAGTGGAGCTGGTTTTCAAATGTAAGACTAGCCATGATTAAATAATCAAGGAAGCAGTTCCATCAGCTAGAAAGAGCAGTGTTTTTCAAAACCTGACACCCTTGGAGGACTACTCAAAACAAGCTCTACTCTCCAATACTCTGACCCTTTGCTGGACTCCATCTAATGCTATGCAGCTCCTGGTGTCCTCAAAGAAGGCTTTTGCCTTTCCCCAAACGTGCTGGAGAATGTCGTGGAAAGCCACCGGTGGAGGTAAACTGGGGTTAAATGAGGAAGCAAGGTTTACTTTCCTCTGCAAGGCCATTCACCACAGTAAGTGTTTCAGTAGATGAAATGAAATGTGAATGTATTTGCCAGTTCAAGGCACCCCCACGTGTGTGTGTGCACGCGCACACACACACACATACACACACACACACTCACACACAATCACACACACAAATAAATTCAGATGCGATCTACTCATGCTTTCTATTTATACACGAGACACCCATCATCCAGGATAGCTAACTTATTTCACTGGGGTAATCCAGTCAGTATGACTCAAATCTGAAATGCAGACCCCATGTCTTGATTCCCATCAACACACTCATAGGACAGTTCACGGTCCACTGAGTGGGCCCATGGAACCATGGAATGATTCTGCCATGTGTGAGCATCTATGCTCATGCTCACACAGCTAAGATGCCAGGATGACATCACTATGTGATATAATCTGTAGTGATCACCACTGCACATGCCACAGGATGGGTCAACATGTATGTATGCTATGGCATGTATGGTAGACAGAAGGCACTGCGCTGAGCTTGCTATTAAGCAAATGCTTCCAAGTATAGAGACTCCAGAGAAACTTGTAGAAACATTTTTTTTTTCCTGAAAGAATTACAGGCAAACTAGAGAGATCGTGACCCAAACAAACAGTGACTAAATGCTGAAATGGAAGTTTCTTTCATCCATATTTTTTAGGACTGAGGTTAACGACTTTGGCAAAAAAACAACAAACACCTTTGAGAGACGGCCCTCTTCGTTTGTGGCCCTGAAAAATAGGTTTTTATGATGTATCATTTCTCCAGGCAGAGAGAGGAGGGGCCCGTGCTGTTTGTCTCTCAGAAGCCATTACTTCCTGCTCCTCTCTAGTGGTTAATAGAATATTATAACATGTAGACTGAAGGGGACAGAGTAAAGCATGAGTAAGGCGATTTGTCCTCAAACAGGATTTTTAACTTGCAGCTTTAGTCCCAGGCAGAGGAGTCTTGCTTTTGGTCTCTAACATTCTGTAACACAGCGAAGCTGAAATACACAGTCAAGCTCAACAGCCTTTCCTTGCCAACAACATCCAAATATTCTGTGAAAGCAGTCTCCATGTGGATCACAAAAAGAATACCAAATAAAGCCTAGTATCACAGAGACTTCCTTGGGCAGAGTCTGGCATATTTTACATTGGCTGAACTTGTGAGTCGCTCAGCTGGGCAGGGAGAAATTCATTTCTTCTTGAAGAACTCTCACTGACAATTTTCTGTGAAGCTGGAAGAGTCAGCAGAGGTCTAAAAGTTAATATTTTCTAAGAATTCATCAGTAGACCAATCAATTATAGTCATCCCTTGCTATCTACCATGGATTAATTTTAGGACCCCTTGTGGATACCAAAACCCACAGATGCTCAAGACTTTCATTCAAAGTTGGGTGGTGCTTGCATATTACCTGCACACCTTCTCCCCTGTTCCTCACATCCTCTCTAGAATACTTCATGTATCCGGCACAATGTAGATGCTCTGTGAATAATTGTTACAGTGCATTGCTTACTTAAGGGAAATGGAACAGGGAACAAAACATACACGATCAGTTCTGATGTAATGTTTTTCAAATATTTTTCATGGAGGCTTGGTGGACTGTGCAGATATGGAAGTTGGGGATATGAAAGGTTCATTGTACATCATTTCAAACATATTGACCTGACATAAAAAGCCAATTCACATGATCAGAATTCACTAAGAACCGGAAGAAAAGAGTCTCACAAACTGTCCTACTGAAACATTGGTAATATGTAAATTTTTAGATATTAGTCAATATCTAGAGCTATAAATCTAAAGATTTGAATAATGGTTTGCATCTATCTCTTTGCTCATAAATATGGTATTTAGACCAATTTATGATTAATAATAGTCCCTTTACTTGGATTTTCTTGTTTCCTCAATTTTAGTCACTTTGTTATAGTCAGTGACATTTTATTAGCCCTTATATGTGTGTATGTGTATGTTATAAAATGTGTTCCTCAGGACTGGGGAGCACTTGCCATGCAAGCCTGAGGGCCTGATTCACCCTGAGTTTGATTCCTCAACACCCATATAAATAGCTGGTCTTGGCCATACACTTCTAAAACCCCAGCCTTGTGGAGGAGTGGAGTCAAGAAAATGGCTCTGATTGGCTGGTAAGCCAATCTGACCAAAAAAAATGGTCACTCTGGGATCAAGGAAACAGGCAGATGAACAATAAATGATAATACTGACCTCCTCTATCCTCCGCATGTGTGCACACAGGGCATGGACAACTGCACACTCAGGTGCATGAAATCCATACACACCACACCACACACACCATACTGTAATACTACAACACACACACACACACACACACACACACACACACACACACACACACACGCTGTTTTCCTTTCATAAAGACTCAACTAGAGGGAGGGAAGTATGATGGAAGGGGGTGGAGCATGATGTCAGACGAGTAGCAGCCTCGCCAGGACTCTCTCCGTAAAGGTTTGATTTTCCAGAAGGGATCCAAACCCCGGACCCCAGCTGGCCCTGAACCCAAGCCCATCCTCTCCGCAGATACTGCACCAGCCCACACAGGGTTCCCCAGCGGCTCTCTGCTCCACAGAGGAACACAGAGCCACACCTCCCTCACCCCAAGCTCCCGCCATAGCCCATTGTTTCTCCCAGACACTTCCTAAGCCCTTACTGGCTGAGCACCTCTCCCTCCAGGGGCCCCTTCCCTCCAGTGCCCAATCCTTGGGCACACTTCTCTC
The DNA here is from genome assembly GCA_004024765.1 of Zapus hudsonius. Taxonomy (NCBI): domain Eukaryota; kingdom Metazoa; phylum Chordata; class Mammalia; order Rodentia; family Dipodidae; genus Zapus; species Zapus hudsonius. The sequence goes on along the minus strand of PVHP010024413.1, from coordinate 3,576 downwards.
TGCAACCCCCCCCCCACACACACACACAAGCAGACGTGCTTCTAGGGCAAACTGACCTAGCTCGGTTCTGGAAGCTCACTTGGGACCACAGCTGTGGGTGGAGCCAGGCCTCTGGCAGATACCTGGGAAACGCTGCCACTCTGCCAGGAAGGCACAGGTGATTTTGGCGGGGCAGCAGGAACCGTGTGCCACTGAAGGGAGGACACAGGTTGGTCCAAGAATTTGAGAACATGGATTACATGAGCAATAGGAAGCTCTCACCAGGCTCTTGAGTCTGGGTGACTGGGTCTGGGTTGGCGTATGGAATCAGAAAAGGTCCACCAAGTACTGGCCCAAGGAGAGTCTAGAGCCTTGAGTCTCTACCCTGAGTGGGGGAGATAGCATTCCAGATCTGCTTGCTGCAGTCAGGTGGGAAAACACTGGGCTCTATAGCTTGGGGTGCTGGGGCTGTTTCTACTGCAGCATTCCAATCGGGGACAGGGACCTATGAGGTGGATCTAAGACTAAATAGTCACATACAGAGGGATCCAGACGGGTAAAGATCTGAGCCTGGCTTGGGGCAGAACACCCCAACAGGAAAGTCCTCTGTTTAAGATCAAACCTGGTGATCTTTCCACTGGAAGCAAAGAGGGCTGAACAGCACTCCTCAGGGTGCCTGAGTCCCAATCCCCTACCTGGACATGGGCAGAAACCAACAAAAAAAACCCACAGAAATCAAAGACGGAACTCCCCAACTCAGGGCCCCTAGTCCTATTATGGAACAGGAAAGTGGCAAGGAAGAGGAGACAATAAATATACAATCCCAACGAGAGAATAATATGACTCCTGATCACAACTGCAATGCAAACATGAAGCAGTTAATGGCTGATATGGAAACTATGAAAAAAGACATGAATGAGATGAAGCTCACCAACACAAGCATAGACTCCAGACTGAATTGAATGGAGAGAAATATGAATGAATTCAGAAACACATTAAGTGAATTGAAAGTGAACCAACTACGGGAGGAGCTAGACAATCAATTGATCAAATTTGATGAGGACTTAAGAAAACTTAAAAATGATTTTCAGGAATCCCTAGCAAAAACAAAAATAGATTGGAAATTGGATCTCACCAAAGAATTGGAGACTATAAACAAAATTAGAGCAGAAACCAAAAATGAAACTGAGTTGTTAAAAACCTCCCTTGAATCAATGAGTCCTAGTGTTGACAATCTGGAGGACAGACTCACAAACGTTGAGGACAAGAGATAAGGAATTAATAAGGATGTCATAGGTTTCAATAAATTCAAGAAATCAAGTGAGCAAAATTTGAGGGATCTATGGGATACCATAAAGAGGCCCAATATTAGACTCATGGGGATCCCAAAGGGAGATGAAGCCCAGGCTAAGGGCATAGGAAATATTTTCAACAGAATTATTCAAGAAAACTTCCCCTATCTAACAAGAGAAAGCCCACTCAACATTCAAGGGGCCCAGAGGACTCCAAACAGACAGGACATGAAGAGGAATTCTCCAAAACACATTTTAATTAATATGCCTAACATAGAAAGCAAAGAGAAAATACTCAAAGCTGCAAGAGAAAAGGAAAACCATAACTTATAAAGGAAAATCCATCAGACTTACCTGAGATTTCTCATTAGAAACCATGAAAGCTAGAAGGGCTTGGAATAATGCTTTTCAGGGCCTAAAGAAGTATGGCTTTCAGATGGAGAAGTGAAAGTGTTCCATGAAGTAAACCAGCTCTACGACTATTTGAACACAAAGACAAAATTACAGAAGATTCTATAGGACATATCCCACACAAAAGAAACAAGAATTCTACCTCAGAAGAGTATCAGAGACCAGGCATGACAATCACAGTCAATGTGCTAATAACAGCAGCAAAGACACCAACATCCATTAACCCTTCAACATGGCAGGGCTTAGAGAAAACCTCACAGTTATATCTCTGAATATAAATGGACTCAACTCCCCTATAAAAAGACACAGACTTGCAGGGTGGATCAGAAAAATGGACCCTTCCATCTGCTGCCTTCAGGAAACCCACTTTGCCTCTAAAGACAGCAATCTTCTTAGAGTAAAAGGATGGAAAACAGTTTATCAGGCATGTGGAAGTAAAAAGAAAGCAGGTGTGGCTACATTAATCTCTGACAAAATAGACTTTACACCAAAATCAATTTAAAAGGATAATGATGGTCACTTCTTACTCATCAAAGGAATGATCCAACAGGAAGATATCACCATCATTAACACATACGGACCAAATTTGGGTGAAACACAGTTCATAAAGGAAACCCTACTCAAAAATAAAGCAGAAATAGACTCTAACTCCATCATAGTAGGAGACTTGAATACAACTCTATCATCTCTAGACAGATCAAGCAAACAGAAGATCAGCAGGGACATAATGGAGCTCAATAACACCATTGACTAGATGGGGATAACAGATATTTACAGAACTTTCCACCCCAAAGACACAGAATATACATTCTTCTCAGCAGCGCATGGGACTTTTTCTAAAATTGATCATATCCTAGGCCATAAATCATCCCTAAACAAATTCAGGAAGATTGACGTAGTTCCTTGGATCATATCAGATCATAGTGCATTAAAGGTAGAAATTAACAATGGAACAGGATCCAGAAAATACACAAAGTACTGGCGCCTGAACAATTCGCTCCTAAAAAATGATTGGGTCATCCAAAAAATAAAACAGGAAATTCAGAATTTCCTAGTAGTAAATGATGATGATAACACATCTTATCAGAACTTGTGGGACACAATGAAGGCAGTCCTAAGGGGGAAGTTCACTGCTCTAAATGCCTTCATATCAAAGATACAGAGGTCTCAAATCAATCATCTAACCACCCACCTAAGATGATTGGAATAGATGGGAAAAGCTAACCTGAGGAGCTCAAGACGAAAGGAAATAATTAAAATCAGAGCTGAGATTAATGAATTGGAAATCAAGAAAATGATTAAAATGATAGATAAATCAAAGAGTTGGTTCTTTGAAAAAGTTAATAAGATTGACAAACCCCTGACCAATCTAATCAAACTAAGAACTGAGGAAGCCCAAATCAACAAAATCAGAAAGGACAATGGGGAGATCACAACACATCCCGAAGACATTGGAAGTATCATCAGGTCATACTTCCAAAACCTCTACTCCACAAAATTAGCGAACCTGGAAGAAATGGATAAGTTTTTGGACATCTACCAACTACCAAAGCTTAACCCAGAGCAGATAAAATCACTAAATAAACCTATCACATCCAGAGATTGAAGATGTATTCAAAAACCTTCCAAAAAGGAAAAGCCCAGGTCCAGATGGTTTCTCAGATGAATTCTACCAAGCCTTCATCATAGAGCTGAAACCACTATTTCTGAAGCTTGTTAGAAGCATAGATAAAGAAGGAAGGCTTCCAAACACCTTCTATGAAGCTACCATTGCCCTAATCCCCAAACCAGGCAAGGATGCAACAAGAAAAGAGAACTACAGACCCATATCTTTGATGAACTTAGATGCAAAAATCCTGAACAAAGTCCTAGCAAACTGGATACAATGCTACAT
>PVHP010024412.1:11630-26559 GCA_004024765.1 Zapus hudsonius | reverse complement strand
TACTGCTTTTTAATGCCTGCTAGCTGGCAGATGTATCTTTCTGTTAGAAACTATAAAAGGGGCGAGTTTCTCTCATTGATGGAACTTTCCCTGGATCTGCAAGCTTGACATAAAACCCTTCCTGCCTAAAATTATTTGTTTGGGTGCTGATTCCACGAAGGTAGGACTACAACAACTAGTACGAAGGCTAATATATACTTTGAAAATCATGGAGTGAGACCAGTTATATGGGCAAGGGAAATTGTGATAAAGTTAATTTTTACAGATTTTAGAGGTTGTTCAGGATATAAACTATAGCTGTTTATAAAGACATGGGAGTAGTGAGGAGATGTTTAAAAGTGGAAGGAAAGAGAGGGAAATTAAAAGTGTTTTCATGGGTAGAGTAGCAGAGAGATTTCAAGAATATATTTGGTGGAAAAAATAAAGTAGAAACCTAAAATTCATGTGCATAATATACAAATATAAAAATATAGCATGGAATATTTATGTTAGAAAAAAGAAAAACAAAAAAATGGACAAATTAACAAAACCAATATTCCTATACTTGGTGGGTATGGTAGTGGACATGGTTACTCAAGTCCATAAGCCTGTCAATGGAGAGGTAAGATTCCAGGGCTGAAATGTGTTCCAAGTTAGCATGGTGAAAGTGAGACCTTGCCCCCTAGAAGGAAGGACAAAAAGGTGCTATAAATTAGTACAACCAAAATTGACAAATGTTAAACCTAACAACAGTTATTTTTAAATGAAAGTAAGAGGCTTCAGAAATTTCTCAGCAGTTAAGTCCCTTCTCAAAGCCTTATGACACAGGTTAGAATCCCCAGTACCCTTAAAGCCACATGCACAAATGGTTTATTCATGCAATGCTCATTTGCAGTGGCTGGATGCACTGGTGCACACATACATTCTCTCTGTCCTCTCCTCTCCTCTCTTCTTCTCTTCTTTTCTCTTCTTTCTCTCTCTCTCTCTCTGTCTCTCTCTCTCTTTCTGTCTCTCTCTGTTTGTCTGGCTTTCTCTCCCTTTCACCTTTGTCTCACACTGTCAATAATTAAATAAAAAATATTTTATTAGAAAAGTGGACTAAACAAACTTCAGATCAAACACAGCAGTATTATAGTCTTAGTAGTCTAGGTTTACAATTCTTTCACTTCTTTAAATGCTATTCTTTACCAACCTGCACTGATGAGGAAGATGAAATCAGCACTTCCATGCAAGAATATTTTCTGGTTTGGGGGTGAATATTAGTGAAAGATAAAATTAGCACTTCCAATGCAAACACATATTTTGGTTTATGTGTGTGTGTGTGTGTGTGTGTGTGTGTGTGTGTGTGTGTGTGTGTGTGTGTTAGGCAATGTGGAATAGTCCAAATACATTTTCGGATGCCCCAAAATCTCACCTACATTTACTATGAATCTGGTTCCATCTTTGGTGCACTGTGAGCTAAGTTCAGCTGGTTGGGTCACAGAATCTCTAGAATGAGTTGTTCTGGATGCAATGTTGGGGAGGAATGGCTCCAATTCTTAGGGGTACTGGGATTACCAGTGGTGTTTCTCAGACTGACATATTGGGGAGGGAATGTGTGGAAAGCCTTCAAAAATTTATCTACAGTTCTCACAAGGTCCATGAAATCTGCTCCTGCAGGATTTTTAAAATTTTATTTAATCAGGTGAGAATAGAGAATCCTTTTCCAGTAGTTCACTTGTTGCTTGCTCAGGCTGGGCCTGGCGTGTAGAAGCACATCCCATTGACCACTACCTGGAGCCTCATCCTTGTTTATTGTATGAATGCAGGAAGCCTGTAAATCTCCCTTGTATTGTCTCACTTGGGTAAATAGTCATAGTTTACATGTTATAAGATTGACAGTTCCCACAGGAGAAGATTAGAAGTTTCTTTGTCTTAAAAGGGCTTGTTTTCTTTGCAGGCTGAGAATAGTCTTTTCAAAAGATCTCATTTGGATACTTACACTATAAAATGTCATAATATTAAAAGATCCAACATCTTGAATTTTAAAAATCTGTATCAGAATTCAATGATCTCATGATTTTTCACTCCAAAATAGAGGGCTTAGAATGATTCACCATATGAACTTGGGAAAAATATATAATAATAGTAAAATGTACCTCATTTGTTTTGAGATAAATACTTTTAGATATTAATTGGTAATGACTATTGTTATTACTTTTCAGTTTGCCACCTGAAAAATATGAACTTGGCCTAGTACTAGATTATGCAGTGGATGAGATCAACAGGAACCCCAGTCTTTTACCAAACATGTCTCTGGGATTTTATTTATATACGAATATGTGTGATTCAAAAGTTCTTCACCGGATTCTAATATCAGCAACAAAATATCAATCCTTTTTATATCCTAACTATGAGTGTGACAAGACTTTATGCCATGTAACAATTTCAGGACAAATATGGGCAGCATCTGCAAAAGTGGGTGCATATTTTCAAATAGACCATATTCCACAGGTGAGGTTGTTTGAAATTGGAGAGTGTAACTGTTTTCTATGGTGGCCTTCTCATGAGCATAGGGTAAAGGGAAGGAGGAGACTGAGTTTATGTAAGTGCTTATCGGTATATACAAAGCATTAATAATAAACAATGCACAATCAAACAATTACCACAATTTAGATTTACAATAGATCTCTTCTCAATCCTTTCCTCATAATGCTCCATTTTTTCTGTGTCCTGCAGCTTATCTATGGACCATTTGAACCAATGTTGAATGACACTGAGAGGTTTCCTTATCTATATCAGATGGCCACCAAGGATACTACTCTGACCCTTGCCATGGTCTCTCTGATGGTTCATTGCAATTGGAATTGGGTGGGACTGGTCATCTCAGATGATGACAAAGGTATTCAATTTCTGTCAGACTTGAGAGAAGAGATGCAAAGACATGGAATCTGCTCTGCTTTTGTGAATCTAGTCCCAGTAAAAAAGCCATTGTACTTGAGAAGACATGGAGCATATTACAAAAAAATCATAACACCATCAGCAAATATCATTATCCTTTATGGTGACACTAGTTCTATTCTAAGTGAAAATGTCACACCATGGACATATTTAAGCCCAAGAAAAATCTGGGTCACCACCACTCAGTGGGATGAAATATCAAGTAAGAGATCCTTAAACTTTGACCCATTCCATAGGATTTTTACTTTTTCTCAACACCACAGTGATATTTATGGTTTTAAAAATTTTATCCAAACACTGAAGTCATCCAGGTATTTAAAAGAAATTTCACAGGAAAAGCTGGGGTGGATGCATTTTAATTGTTCAGGGTCAGATTCTAAATGGAAAAGCCTAGGTAATGATTCATCCAAAATATCATCGGAATTGTTTACAAGGAGCACTTTTGATATCGCCATGAGTGAAGATAGTTATGATATATACAATGCTGCATATGTGGTGGCCTACTCCTTCCATGAGCTGCTGCTTCAGCAAGTAGACATCTCACTTATAAAAACTGACAAAAGTCTACAGAGTGACTGCTGGAAGGTAATGTATCCTCCAAGATGGATAGTTGCTGTTATCACTGTGATTATACTTAGAATTTTCTAGAACTATCCAATCCAATTTGTCAAGGAAGCTTTCTCAAAATGCAAGGATTACTGCCTTGTGATATCCTAGTAAATTAGATGTGGATTTCTCATGAACAATTACTAGAATTGAAGACAGCAATAGGAAGAGCATCAGTGATTATTGTCATAGAGAATGTCATGATCCCCACTTGTCAATAGTTGTAATATTGTTCATCTTGACAAATAAAGATTAAATGATGAATAGAATAGGCTATTTCCTTTAAGTACAAAAATATGGATAAATCTGATGGTTAGATTTTATAAATGTTTTAAAGATATTATGAAAATATTTAGAGGTTTTCCTGTCTTCAATATCTTATTGAAGGTCTGAAATAATCATAGAGCTAGGTAGTGTCAAGATATACCACAAAGTCTTACTAATTATTTGAAAAACATTTTGGAGTTTTCCCAAAAGCACATTTATTTCAAGCATAATAATAATATTATTCATGTGTTAAATTTATTAACATAATTTGTTACTTTATAAATTACCCTTTTGATGAAGTGATGAAGAATTTATAAAGCAGTACACACTACACATTTTGAGTCTTATTGTGTATCAATGATGAATTATAAAATAATCCATCTCTTTCAGCTCCACAAGATCCTAAGGAGTATTCAATTTACTAACCCTGTTGGAGACCTGGTTATTATGAATCAGAAAGGAAAATTAGACCCAGTGTATGACATTTTCAACGTGTGGGATTTTCAAGAAAGTGTGCGGCTAAAGGTGAAAATAGGGAAATTTTCCACAAGTCTTCCACAAGGACAACAACTACAATTATCTCAAGACATGATAGAGTGGACCATAGGAAGTAGACAGGTGAGTTGAAAAGAATAGTACTGATGACATTTAACATATAAATAATTCAAACATTGTAAGGTATTGTGTATTTCTCCATGGGATTTAGAGGTGAAAAGTATGAACATACTTAAGAGGTTATACATTTGTGACTCACTGTCCACTTTCCTAGATTGCCTTTCTTTTCATCAGAAATATTTTAATCTTTTTCCAAGGTATTCAAACACCATACATACAATATACCAAATGTTCTGTATCCATTCCACTCAACTTTATGTATATAAAAAGGGATTTACTATTTGCATAATATATTAAAACATTACTTCTATAAAAGTAGTGGTTAAAGTCTGTTTCTATTACTAACAATTTTGACTTTTGTCAGATTCCCTCCTCTGTGTGTAGTGAAACTTGCAGTCTGGGATTAAGGAAATCTCTTCAGGAGGGGAAGGCTGCCTGCTGTTTTGATTGCACACCCTGTCCAGAGAATGAAATTTCCAATGAGACAGGTAAGTGTACACCTTTGCAGAAACTGTACGTAATGTTTATCTGCTCTTTCACTCAAACTGGGAACTAGGAAGAAACTGAAAATCATCTGAAGAGATAAAAGTGTATTCCTTTCTTTGTTACATCATGAAATTTATATGATCATTAATAATGCATCGATACTGACACTCACCATCTTCTAATAACACTGCACATTATATTTTCTCCATTAAACTATTTGAGGACAAAATTGTAATATAACTTTTATATCCCTTATGAATTTTAAATACTAGGTATTTACTGATCTTCACTGAACTGTCATGTGCTTACAATTAAAAAGGTGTAATTAGCCATTTGGTTATCGTGGTATAAGCCCATACTCTCAGCACTCAGGAAGATGAGGTTGAAGAACCTGTGAGTTCAAAACCAGTGTAAAACTACAGTGTAATATCCAGGTCAGCCTAGGCTAGCTTGAAATCTCACCTTCTAAATGAAATAGAAAAAAAAATATCATGAATCTTCTAAACCCTTCTTATCCAAGTAACAAGTGACATTTTTGCCAAAGACTGCATGCTCAGATTAGAGAATGTATTTCCCTAAAAATATGTTAGATAGGAACCAGCTGTGGTGGGTCATGCCTTTAATGCAACATGTTGAGTTTGGAGAAACTTAATGAGTTTGAGGTAAGGTGAGATTTCTAGGCCAACATGAGATATACGTAAACACTGCCTCAGAGATACCTATAATATATGAATAAACAAGAAAGAAATGTATGATTTTTATGAAGTCCAATATGCTATGGTAAATATGTAAATATGGTAAATATGCACTAAATATGTAGGTTAAATTTTGTATTGTTAACTTGAACATTGGTGAGTAAAAAAAAACACATTTAGAAATAAAAATTCTGAGTATTTCTATGACAAGCTATAAATGAATTCTATTCATTTATAAGATAATGTGATATGATTGAAAATTGTCTGAGAAATTCCAATGAAAAATGTTCTGAAAGTGATTTTTTCAGAATTGAGAAAATCATTCTACAACTATGTAGCTTGTGGTCATACTCCCACATGTATTATGTTCTTGGGCTTTCTTCTCCCTTAATTCCTTCCCACTGAGAGTCCTCCCCATTGGGGATATTGGTATTCAATGCTTACTAATGAATGCTCCACTTGGTCTTTGTGATGAGTGTGGAGGACATGTCACCTTTCTTTTAAGCTTTTCCATCATGTGACTCTGAATTTCTAACATTAGTTACTACCAGCAACGGCTCATGGTTTTACGGTAAAATATGGTCCATATCTACAGGGAACTTCTGCACAATCTATCCCCCTTATTTCTTATTAAGAGTGTTATATTTTTTAATTTGCTAACGAAACGGAAGGTTTCTATGGTCCTGTGTGATGCCATGTTTAGTTGTGTGTAACTCTTCTATTACGTCCCTCTCTTATCCCAGTCTCCTCCAGTCCTATGCCCTCTTTATTCTTTCCCTCTCCTTGCCTGTCTACTATCCACTCCACTAACTCTTCTGTGTTTCCTCTTTCTCTAGGCCTCAGTCGAACTTTTTGCAACAGTTACCAATGCTTACTACAACTTATAAACAAACAAAATTATTGTTTGTAAGAACATACAGATCTGTGAGAGAACATGGCAATTGTTTTTCTAAGCCTGTAAAATTTCACTTAATATATTTTTCCAGATCCATTAATTATCCTACAATTTTCATGAATAGATTTCTAATTCTACCTAAGTAGATTTCAAATGTTTATATGAACCACATTTCACAATTCATTCATCAGTTGATGGACATTGGGCATTATTTAACATCTGACTTTTTATGAATTAGGTGCAACAAAAATGGATGAGCAAGTGCCTCTATAGTAAAAACTAGTCTTTATGCTATATGTTCAGAAATGGAATACTATGCTCAAATGGTAGATCTATATTTAGATTTTTGAGCATCCTCCATACTGCTTTCTAACATGGCTATACAAGCTGCACTCTGACCAACATTGGATGAAGTTTCTTTTTATCCCGTCTGTACTAGCATTTGTAGTTACCTGATTTTTTTGGGTAATACCACTTCTGAATAGAGCAAGATTGTATTTGTACTTCTTTTATGGTTAAAAGTGTTAACCATCTTTCTAAATGTTTACTATTTTAATTTCAGAATTATCTGTTAATTTCTTGGTACTATTTTTAATGGCTTGAAAGTTTTTTTGCTCATTTTTTATCTTTCATATGTATTCTACTTTTAAAATATCTTTCAGATATACATGTGGCAAAGATATTCCTTCATTCTATAGATTGTATATTGAGTCAATGAATGGTATTCTGAGCTCTAAAATATCTTTGTATTTTTAGGAGATCTCAAAGGTTGACTCTTTATGTTATTACCTCGGCTACTGAGGTTTCATATTCACAAAGCTTTTCCTTATGCCTATATCTTGAAGAGTACCAAAAATGTTTTTCTATTCATTTCATTTATTTAAGTGTCTCACTGATGTTGTGGACCACCTGGAGTGGGTTTTCTTACAGTGTGAGAGAAGAAATGATAGCTTCACCCTCCCACATTTCATTCTCCATTTTCTCCAGTATCATTTGTTAAAAATAATATCTTTTTCTCATTTTCGATCTATTGGCCAAAGATAGGATAACTTTTATTTCTAGAACTTATACCTGGAACTTCTGGTCTATTCCATTGACATCTGTGTCTGATTTGTATCATTAACCTGCTGGGTTTTTTTTTACTATAGCTTTGCAGAATATTTTGAAAGATGGTATAATTTAACTATGAATTGTGCTTTGAATATGAGGATATTTTTTGGCTAATAGAGTCTTATTGTCCTTTTATAAGAATTACACTAGTACTTTTTCTATTTCTTTCAGTTAACAGAATTTTGATTTGAATTGCACTGAATCAGTATATAGTTTTTTTTGTGTGTGTGTATGTGCGTGTGTGTGTGTGTGTGTGTGTGTGTGCATTCATTTCCTCATTGCTGAATGATCAGCCATTTAAAATCAGCCTTTTGGAAGAAAGCATTTATTTATAGATTTCATATCAGGGGAAACACCATCAATCGTGGAAGAAACTTTCTCACTTCCATAGATCTAAGCAAGAAGCTCCATCAAAAGTCAGAAAGCACCAAACAGAAACAGCCAGCACCATAAAGTGCTCCTTTAAAACCTGAAAGTGAAACTCAAGATCCACACCCAAACACACATTAGGACTCCAAGATGAAAACCCCACTGACACGTCCAACTGGGTTGCTAAACACACAAGTCACTCAATCAAAAAATACTTCAGGCTATTGGGAAAATACCTTTACAGTCAAACCACCACACTCTGCCACGGAACCTCATAGCCTTCAGGCCATTTCAAAATGGAGACAGTATTCAAATGTTCCCAAAAGTATGAAGGTGCCTCTCAGATTCAAGACTGTCACTTAACTGGGAGTTCTGCAATATCAAAACACTAATTACCAATCCCATAACATAATTGCATAGAGGAAACATTTCCAGTATAGTAAGTCATAACAAGGAGAAACTGGGCTAATACCAATTAAAAACCAACAGTGGTATACATCAAATATCTGAAGTTCCAAGTTCAACTTTCATAACCAATCATGAAAATCTCTGGATTCCAATTAATCCCATTCATCACAACTGGGAACCACCTAAGCAAATTTTCCATACAGAGCCACCAGCTCTCCAAGGCAAATGTTTCTGAGTCTATATATATGAAAAATATCTTTACATCTACACTGCAACCCACCAACCATTTTCACAACTTCAAATAATAGCCTTTTTTGAGTCCATTACAGAGATGTCTCTCCTGTTTCCAATGCAGCCTCTATTTGGCCCACCTTTAATGGTGACAATCAAATTAAATTGCATATTCACAAATTTATATCAGTCTCTGTACAAATAAGTTTATACAAAACCCAAAAGTGATGGTATAAAGAGTTTGAACACATATCTCAAACTGAGTGATTATTACTACACTTACACTATTGGGGAATTCAGATGAACTTCCTCTTTTTTAAATTTTTTCTTAGAATTATATATATTAATACAACAATATGCTCAGTAACATTGGTTCTTAGATAAAGCCATTGAATCCATGATGAAAAACCCTCATATGCATTAGTTATTCTCCCCCACCCTATTACACTTAGATTCCTTCCACCCCCTCTTCCACAAATTTCCCTGAGTCATAGTGGGTGAGTTTAAATTTTGCATAGTTATTAGGTTTTTCAGAGACTGTAAATTTGTATTTTGGACAATATTGGCACCCTTGGTGTCTCTCTCCACTGTCCTTCTCTAGGTTATCTGCTTTGTTGTGGGAGTAGCTCTTTTGCTCATCATCTCACTTCCTTAGAGTTTCCCTTAGGGCTCTAAATGGTTAGTTGGAGGTGAATTGTCTCCTGCTTGGGTGTCCCCATCAAATCAGGTCCTTTTGGTGAAATTCAGTTGTCCCTGGTTTTTCTTGCTTTCTGAAAAATACAAGCAGACTCTCCAGTAGAGAGTGAGATTAATATTGGTCAATTGAGACAAATATTGCTAGGCTGGTGAGCATTTGGCAGGTGTAGCCTTTCTGAGGACCTATGGTTAGTGATGACTTCCCCATGTAGATGGGGTTTTTTGGTGAACATTCAAGGTTGTCTTGGGCCCCCTTACCAGTCAGGGGTCCCCGGCCTCTGAGCGGATCTCAAAGCCAATTAGCCAGCTGTTGATTACGCACCTAAATTGGGCTCCACTAATGCACAGATAGGCACTTCTTGACTTTCTTGTCTGTGCCATACAGCAGTGTGCTCTGCACTCTCAGTACATCAGTAGGTGTAACTTGAAGATGCCTCCTGCTCTCTGAGGATAACATTGGTCTGGTTCCCCTGGCAGCTCATGCAACAGCATCTGGCATTAACCAGGCTGCCCATCTGGGGGCTGATTTCATTTCTGGATTCAGCAGGGTCTCAGAGTGTTGTCTGATATCAGTCAGTGAAATTGTCAGCAATACGGTTTATCTTTTGCCTAAAGTGGGTACTCAAGGGCTGTGACAAAAATTTGTCTTGTTTTAGAGACCATGTGTGTCACTCTGATCAACAGCTCATTGTGGTAGGTAACTACTTACTGGGTTTGAGGATACAAAGGTCAGTGTCCTTTGTAACATAGGTAGGCTTCCACCCCTCCTCTGGGGCCCTATCTATCGCCATAATTTGTTGTACAGACTATAGGATTCTATGGAATCAGATTATTGTTAGTTTAGGTTTGTGTACATTCCCCCCTCTGTTGCTTCCGCACTTGCCCCAATTTCCTTCTGTCCCGTTTGCCTTACACCTGAGTCACTAGTCATATTTACTTACAGTATGGTTTAACCTGTTTAGGGACCACAGATAAGAGAGAATATGTGGCGTTTGTCTCTCTGTTCTTGTGTGAGTTCACTGAATATGATCTTTTCCAAGTCCATCCATTTTTCTTTGAATTTTGTTATATCATTTTCCCTAATTGCTAAGTAGAATTCCATGGTGTATATGTACCACATTTTTTATATCCAATCATCTAGCGATGGGAATTCAGGTTGGTTCCAAGTCCTAGCTTTATGAATTGAGCTGCTATAAACATGGTTGTTCAGATGTCTCTGTGCTGAAACAAGGAGTATTGAGGATATATTCCCAGTAAAGGGATAGCTGGGTCAACTGATAGTTCTATATCCATCCTTTTCAGAAGCCTCCACACAGCTTTCCATAGTGACTGTACAAGTTTGCATTCCCACCAGTATTTAAGGAGGGTTCCTTTTTCCCTACATCCTTGCCAGCATCTATTGTTGGTAGAATTTTTTTAATGATTGCCAGTCTTACTAGAGTGAGGTAGAATCTCATTGTTGTTTTGATTTGCATTTCCCTGATGATTAATGATGTTGAAGAGTTTCTTATGTGAGAATTGGCCATTGGTATTTCTTCCTCTGAGAATTCCCTGTTGAGCTCTGAGTAAGGAAAAACTTCCTGAACAAACCTTCATTAAACCAAGAAGTACAGCAATCACTTAAACAATGGGATCTCAACAAGCAAAAAAGCTTCTGTACAGAAAAATTTACCATACTCAAAGCCAATAGACCACCATCAGGTTGGGAGTTAATCTTTGCCAGCGGTAACACAGATAGAGCTCTAATATCTAGAACTTACAAAGAACTCAATAAACTAAATAATAAAATAGCAAACAGCCCTTTCACAAAATGGATATTCCTCTTTTTTGAGGATATTACTGTGAAGGAAAATATGAGGCATACATATATTTCGACAATTAGTTTTCACCATGACCATGAAATCCCAGGCCACCTAAATCTGAGTAATACATTTTTTTCTTTTTAAAGTTGATTTTAATTGATAATTTTCATATTTTCTTTACTTATGTTAAAAAATACTTCAAGGATCAAACTACACAGATTTTTTTTCATTCAAATATTTATTGAGCTCCTTCTGTGTGCCAGGCACTGTGCACTTGAAAGGTAACATGGAATAAGTTAAGCAAACCACTTGCCCAAAAGACTTCACCAACCTCTTGATACTAGAATGAACATCTAACCCTCACAACTTCTATCTAGATATTCAATTCTTAATTTTTTTTATTGTCCATAATGAGTTACATTGTTTAGTGGGCCAACAAAGAGTTGTTATCCCCAATTCATCATTTCCTCCCCCCTCCATCCCCAGTCAGCTGGATATCCTCCTCTGTGGGCCGTATGGATCAGTCTTTGTGGTAGGGGACCATGGATAGCCTAGTATTCAGCTGGGTTCTCCTGACCCAAATGTGTTGTTACTGAGGGGTGCCATTCCTGTGATAATATCCCCCACCATGGCTCTCACAAACTTTCCTCCCCCTCTTCTGCTCAGTTCCCTGAGTCGTGATGGGTGAGTATTAAGGCTATTTTAATGTTTTGAGCTTAGGAGTTTTTGTGTCGAGAATCGTTGGTTTCTGTCTTGAAGGCTTATCCTGTGTTGATTGAATGGCTGTGGCTGTGGATCCCTTGTTCATCATGTCATTCTCTGCAGGGTTCCATATGGATCCTCCATGATTTGACTGTGGTGGCTCATCTCTTGCCAGGATCTCAGCTTTCTGCCTATGGTCTGTTGGTAGGGTTATTTGGGCCACAGCTCTCTCGCTGCATCCTGAAAAATACAAACACAATCTCCATTGGAGAGTAAAATCAGTATAGGTTAACAAAAATACACCATACTGGATTACCTAGATTCTATTTTTAGTAGTCTCCCCTTCAGTTGCTCTCATAGTGCGTCTTTTCTTGGGAGCCCAAGAGTATGGGATCCGGTGCATATCACACTGAATCCCCAGTTCCAATCAAGGGTTCTCCCTCACTGAGTGGAATATTTGGCTGAATTTAATAACTGTTGATTGTCTCCCCAAGGCCCAGGCTCCACCATTGCACAAGTACTCCTTTCTTGGTTTGCTGTTCCCAGTAGGAGGTATGTTCAGCCTACTCATGGCCGCAGACTGTGTTTCATGCCAGTGGTCTGTTTACTCCATCTGTTGTTGATCTGCTTCCCCTGGCAGCTTTTGTAGTGCCTTCCAGCACTGCACTAACTGCCATCTGGGGGCTGGTTACCATTCCAGACCTCGAAGGGTCTCTCAATGCTGATCGATGGCATTCTGTGGTTTCTTCAGCAACAGGGTTTTGCCTCAGGCCCGGGGAGAGCATTCAAAAGCCTTGACAGAATTCTGTCTTGTTTTTGGAACTTCATGGGTCACTATGGTCAAGAGCTCAGTGAGGGAAGAAACCAGTGGTTGGGACCTTGGGTTGTCAGACTGCTCAATTATTCACAGGTTTAGACATTCTCCTCTACTACTCATTGCCCCTCTTGCCAGTTGACGACCACTACTTGCTCTGCAGGTTACAGTATGCTCATGAGGATTTTATGTTTTGAACCTAATTTGGTTTACCCTCATGCTTAAGCCATTCCCCTCCCCCTTCCCTTACACCTCTTTCATAACCTCTCACTTTTTTCTACTAGTATGCATAGACAAAATGGTTATCCTGGTTAAGGACCACATATGAGGGAGAGTATGAGGAGTTCAATTCTCTGTTCTTTTGAGTATTTCCTTAGTAAGTTCTGCTCGAAGTCAGACCATTTTTTCCTAAATTTCGATATGTTATTTTTCCTTTCAGCTGAGTAGAATTCCATTGTGTAAATATACCACAGTTTCGTTGTCCATTCCTCCATGGATGGGCATTTAGGTTGATTTCCATTCTTAACTATTATGAATTGAGCTGCTGTAAATATAATTGTACAAAATTTTCTGCATCGAGATGTGACATATTGCAGGTAAATGCCTAGTAGGATAGCTGGGTCCCTTGGTAGTTCTATGTCCATTCTGTCTAGGAGTCTCCACACTGCTTTCCATAATGGTTTAACAAGTTTGCAATCCCACCAGCAGTGAATGAGGGTTCCTTTTTCCCTGCATCCTTGCCAGGAACAATTGTTGTTGGTTTTCTTTTTAATTGCCATTCTGACTGACATAAGATGGTATCTCATTGTGGTTTTGATTTGCATTTCCCTGATGCTTAAGGGTGCTGAGCACTTTCTTAGATAAGTCAAGGCCATTTGTGTTTCCTCCTCTGTGAATTCTCTGTTGAGATCAATGTCCCATTTTGTGAGGGGGCATTTTGGGTTTTTGTTATTAATTTTTTGAGTTCTCTGAAGATTCTGGAAATTAAGCCTCTGTCTCAGTTGTAGTTGGGGAGTTCTGTCTTTGATTTCTGTGTGGTTTTTTTCATTGGTTTCGGCTCATGTCCAAATAGGGGAGTAGGACTCAGGCACCCTGGGGAGTGCTGTTCAAACTGCTTTGCTGTGTCCTCCCTTCATTGGCACACGGTCCCTGGTGCCCACCGAAGTCACCTGTGTCCTCCCTGCAGTGGCACATGGTTGCTGCCTAAACGGGCCTCTACCATCCCAGCAATGGCAGCAGTTCCCAGGTATCTGTCAGATGCCTGGCCACACCCGCAGCTGCAGTCACAAGTGGGCTTCTGGAAGCGAGCTAGGTCATTTTACCCTAGAAGCACATCTGCCTGTGTGGGAGGTGGTTCACGGAGAGAAGTGCACCCAAGGATTGGGACCTGGAGGGAGGGGGCACCCAGGAGGGAGAGGTGCTCAGCTGGCAGGGTTAGGGTTAGGGAAGCCCCTGCGAGGAGACAATGTCAATGGTGGTTGCTTGGGCTGGGGGAAGGGCAGCTCTATGTTCCTCTATGGAGCAGAAAGCCACTGTGCAACCCTGTCTGGACTGGTGCCAGAGTTGGAGAGTTGGGTAGGCTTGGGTTCATGGCCGGCTGGGGTCCAGGGTTTGGATCCCAGATGGAAAATCAAACCTTTATGGAGAGAGTCAGGGCGAGGCTGCTACTCGTCCGCCATCATGTTCCATACCCTAGATCCTCCTAAGTAATAAATTTTATCTGCTCTACCGTATTTTGTTTTTGCATCCTGAACTTTGAAACACATGAAACATTTTCCATTCCTGTAAGACATTTTAAGTAACTTGAATAACAAACATAAAAAAGGTTAATACAAATTAATAATTTTTGCCATATATTAGTCAATTTTATACATTAAATAATTCAAATTTTATACACTTCTATAGTACATAAGTTTGAGGTGTAAAAGAGAAAAATATTAAACCTGAATTCAACAAACTTTGCTTCCTTCACCAGATATGGAGCAGTGTTTGAAGTGTCCAGAAGATCAGTATGCCAACAGAGAACATACCCACTGCCTCCATAGAGCTATAACATTTCTTGCTTTTGAAGAACCTTTAGGAATGGCTCTGGCCTGCATGGCCCTGTGTTTCTCTACACTAACAGCTCTAGTTTTGGGGGTGTTTGTGAAGCACCATGACACTCCCATTGTGAAGGCCAACAACCGTGCTCTCAGCTACATCCTGCTTGTCTCCCTCATCTTCTGTTTCCTCTGCTCCCTGCTCTTCATTGGTCATCCAAACACAGCCACCTGCATCCTGCAGCAGACCACATTTGGAGTGGTTTTCACTGTGG
>PVHP010024412.1:0-11530 GCA_004024765.1 Zapus hudsonius | reverse complement strand
ACATCATCATTGTGTGCAACAAAGGCTCTGTCACTGCCTTCTACTATGTGATGGGATACCTTGGCTCCCTTGCATTTGGGAGCTTCACTTTAGCTTTCTTTGCAAGAAAGCTGCCTGATATATACAATGAAGCTAAGTTCCTGACCTTCAGCATGCTTGTGTTTTGCAGTGTCTGGGTCACATTCCTCCCAGTGTACCTCAGTACAAAGGGGAAGGTCATGGTGGCTGTGGAAGTCTTCTCCATCTTGGCTTCCAGTGCAGGGCTGCTAGGGTGCATTTTTGCCCCAAAATGCTACATTATTTTCTTAAGGCCAACTAGTAATTCTAAAGAAAAATGCAGGGATAGATCACTTACTTGAAACTATGTTTCTTTTAAAATACTAATTGACAAATGAATATATACATATATATAGTATTGTCTTCATCACTCACATATACCTGATTTAAATATAGATAAGGAAAATTGTATCTATCAAGCCAGAATGTAATAGGTTACCATTAGATATTGGTTTCATATACATATGACTGACAATTTTCTTCAATGGTGATTGTATACTATAACTCATTCTATTAGTATTCTTTGTATGCTCAGCTATTCATATGCTATTTGTTACTTTATTTGAGAGATACTCTCTAGTGGAAATTAGCATGCAGTGGAATGTTTTCCTCTAAACTAAAAAAATATATATAGATAAAATGTTTTGGGTTTCACTACCCCATGGACTGATCCAGACTGCCCACAGAGGAGGACATCCACCTGATTGGGGATAGGGAACAGGGAAATCAGGGAACTGGGGATACCAACACATTATTTGCTTACTCAATGTATCTAACTATGTATAATAAAGAAAAATATAAATAATTAAATAAAATTTTGGGTTTTCTGGGTAAACTAAGATAAATTTTGACTACAGTTCACAGCAAAAAGAAGGTCCATCATTCCCTGTGAAAAGAGGAATACCCTTTTTATGTTCAAAATAATATTGTAGGTAAGTGAACATACTTCTCATATAATTAGAATGACATCAGAAACATTAATGTACTGATTTTTCATTAAAACTTTGTACTCTCACTCATATGCTAGCCCCCCTAGCCCCATTTTATTGAGGGTCCTCCTCAGTGAGGCTGTTGGCATTTCCAGTGGTTTACCTGAAGTTTTCAATGCTTATCTTTAGGGAAGTTTTGTTCATGGAGCCAATTGCTCCCAGCTTCATGTTCTTACAATCTCCACACCCCAATTTTCTGCCATGTTCACTGTAACTTCACTGTCATGTAAGTAATCTTGTTTACCATTGAATTCTTTGGAGCTTTTGGGATCTCTGTTTTGATGAGGTATGTGTATCCACAATGTCTATAGCCTTTTCCCTAGTACTGGTTTTTAGGCTAGCAGTGAGAATAATACTCATGTCAAAACTGCCTCTGCAGTAACTCTTGGGGCCTGGCATATATGGTGTAGTTCACCTGACTCTTGTAGGCAGTGAGTTATCTCTTTCATTGTAATGAGTTATCTTTTTCATTGTAATGATGTACACTGCCTCACTCTAGTATTCTCTACCATCTGAAAGATAAAACATATTTTCCAACAAGAAGTTAGAGATGCTTGAATTAAAGAGTTGGCATCCTTCTTTACATTTATATCCATGTCCACTCAAGAAGACTTCAGACAGGCTTGTTTTGGGCAGATGTTATTTTGAAGTTGCTCCCATGACACTTTCAAGCTTTATGAGGGCTACATAGGAGGCAATTGCTTTCCCTCTCAGTTCCAGCATGTTCTATCAATGCCCAGTGATTGCAGGCTGTGGTGAGTTTAGCTAAAGAGTCTTAACTTTATTTTAGCTCTGACAGGTCACCAAATACTGTAGCAATGACCTGTATAATTTTGGGAACTTCAAATGTCTCCTTATCAATAGCTAACTAAAGGGTCAACCCAATTGCAGCCCTGGGATTTACCAGCAACAGTCCATAGTATTGGGATGTAACTTTCTTTAACATCTATAGGGCTATTGTATTTGGATTCCTCCTCGAGCTTATTTAAGGTTATATTTTGTAGGAAGCTATCCAGAATAAAGTTTCCTCTGGTAGTGATACATAGCTTTTATAATTCTCTCTCACAGACATATTTCTTCCCCTTACCCCACCCAAGGACCATTCCGTCACTTGTATTCTTTTTATTTCATCTTTTTCTTTCTTTCATTCTTTCTTCTGATATTCATTATTCTGAACCTCAACTTGTCATTAAATATCTCTGCTTCTCTTCTCTCCCTAATTTCCCTTCTTCCTAGCTCCATGCTAGTTCCATGTTAATGTTCTCAATCCTACCACATCCAATCAACTGATGCTGTTCCAGCTTAAGAAACACATATGAGACAAAATGTGGCACTTGTCTTACTGGGTCTGTGTGATCACACAGAGTATGATTTTTTTTCTAACTCCATCCATATTAATACAAATTTCATTATTTTGTTTTTCCTTACCACTGAGTAGAATTCCTGTGTTGGTGTGCCATATCTTTGTTAATCATTTGTTAATGGGCATCTGGGCTGAAAGGAGTTATTAGCAATTCTGAAATGATCAATAATGAATACTTTTGAGCAAGTGTATCTATAGTAAATAATATATTCTCTCAGGCATAAGCACAAAAGATGTATAACTGGTAGTTCTATTTTCAGCATTTTGTGGAATTTGCATACTGAATCCCATCGTGGCAAGACGTCTTTTCATTCCCCTCAGCAGAAGATGAGGATTGCTCTTTCTTACTTGTGAGCCAGTGTTTGCTGTCATTTGCTTTTATTGATCATTGTGATTTTTGACTGGTTGTGATAAAATCTCATAGTCATTTGATTTTTTTGTTTTTCTGATGAATATTGTTGCTGACCATCTTTTAAAAATTTTTAAAAATAAATAACTATATTATAATATTTCAGGTTATATAAATGATAGTAAGACCAGTAATCAATTTTTTGAGAATTTTTTTAAATTATTGATAACTTCCATAATTATAGAAAATAAACCATTATGATTTCTTTCCCACCCTCCCTCATTTCTCTTCCCCCTCTCAATTAGTCTCTATTTTGTTTAGGTGTCATTTTCTTTTCCTCCTATTATGTGTAGATATTATCAGGCACCATGAAGAAATTTTTTAAAATTTTTTATTATTATCCATAATTAGATACACTTAATAAGGGAATAATGGGTTGATGTCTCCAGTTCTCTTATTTCCCTCTTTCCTGTCCCCAGTTAGTTGGAAATCCTCCTTCCTGGGCAGTCTGGATCAGTCCATGGGGTAGGGGGTTGTGAATAGCCTAGGAGTCAACCTGGTTCCCCTCCTCTTTGCATATTTTTACTGAGGGGACAATGTCTCTGGATATTCTCCCCCACCATGTCTCTTACAATCTTTCTGCCCACTCTTCCACTCAGTTCCCTGAGTCATGGTGGGTGAGAGTTAAAGCTGCTTTGTAGTTGAGGCCTTAGGGGCCTCTGTGCTTCTGCTTGAGGTTGCGTTTAAAATTGTTGGTGTCTGTTTTGCTGGTTCATCCTGGGTTGATCTATTGGCTGTGGTTATAGGTCTCTTACTTATCCCATCACCACCTGTGGAATTCCATGTGGATCTTCCATGATAGGTCTGGGGTGGCGCATCTCTTGCCAGGAAGACAGCTATCCACCTGTGGCTCAATGGTAGGGTTGGAAAAGCAACAGCTGTCTCAGTGTCTTCTGAAAAATAAAAACAGAATCTCCATCAGAGAGTTAGATCAGTACAGGTTAACTGAGATACACTTTCCTGAGTTGGCTAGATTCTATTGTTGGTAGGTTTTTGTAAAACACTTGTAAAGTGAGTTTCTCTTTGGTGTCCTAAGATATTGGTTCCCTTTGTAATTTACCCTGAAACCCCAGTTCCAGTCAGGGACTCCCCTTCACTGAGTGGATTTCTTGGCAGAATTGTCAGCTGTTGATTTCCTCCCTCAGGCTTTGGCGCCTCCATTGCACAAGTTTTCCTTTTATAGTTCACTATTCTCTCCCAGTAGGCAGTGTGTTCAGTCTACTCATGGTGGCTGACTGCGTTTCATGACAGTGGTCTCTGTTTATTCCAGCTGTCATTGACCAGTTTCCCCTGGCAGCTTATTCAGGGTCTTCCAGCTCTGCACTAACTACCATCTGGAGGCTGGTTACCATTCTGGACCTCGTAGGATGTCTCGGTGCTGTTAGATGGCTTTCTGTGGTTCTTTAGCAACAGGATCTCGCCTCAGGCCTGGGGTTGGTAATCAAGAGCTTTGACAGAATCCTGTCGTGTATTGGGGACCGACCTCATGGGTCACTTTTGTCAACATCTAAGTGAAGGAAGGATTCCGTGGCAGGGACCAGGAGCTGCTAGACTACTTCATTTTTCACAAATTTAGACACTCTCCACTTCAATTCTAGGCCCCGCTTGCCAGATGATGCCCACTCCATGCTCATTAGTGAATACTGTGCATGATAGGATTTTATAATTTTGGACCAGATTTGGTTCAACTTCATGTTTAAGACATCCACTCTCCCCCCCCCATGCACTTCTTACTTCTCTTTCCCAAACTCTCAGTTCTGGTTGGTTTGCTTACAGTTTACTGTTATTCAGGTTAGGCACCAACTATGAGGGATAATATGCAGCATTCAATTCTCCGATCTTTTGAGTGTTCACTTAGTAAGATCTGCTCAAAGTCAGACCATTTTTTTCGAAATTTTGATATGTCATTTTTCCGTTCAGCTGAGTAGAATTACATCGTGTAAATATACCACAGTTTTGCTGTCCATTCCTCCATGGATGGGCATTTGGGTTGATTCCAATTCTTGGCTATTATGAATTGAGCTGCTATAAATATAGTTGTACAAATGTTTCTGCATCGAGATGTGACATCTTGCAGATAGATGCCTAGTAGAGGGATAGCTTGGTCCATTGGTAGTTCTATGTCCATTCTGTCTAGGAGTCTCCACACTGCTTTCCATAATGGTTGAACAAGATTGCAATCCCACCAGCAGTGAATGATGTTTCCCTTTTCCCCACATCCTCTCCAGCAATGAATGTTGTTGGTTTTCTTTATGATTTCCATTCTGACTGGTGTAAGGTGGTATCTCATTGTGGTTTTGATTTCATTTCCCTGATGCTTAAGGATGCTGAGCACTTTCTTTGATGAGTCAAGGCCATTTGTGTTTCTTCCTCTGTGAATTCTCTGTTGAGATCAGTGCCACAATTTGTGAGGGGGCTGTTTCAGATTTTATTATGTATTTTTTTGTATTTTCTGTATGATCTGGAGATTAGGCCTTTGTCTGAGTTATAGCTAGTAAAAATCGTCTCCCAGTTTGATGGGGGTCTATTGACTCTGAGTATGGTTTGTTTTTCTGTATGGAAGCTTTTGAGCCTGATCAGGTTCAATTGGTTAAGTGATTGTTACATTTCCTGGGCTGCTGGAGATTTGCACAGGAAAATTTTCCCTACTCCTATTTCATGTAGAGTTCCTCTTATTTTTTTCTTCCAGGGTGTTCAGGGTTACAGGATTTATATTGAGGTCTCTGAAACATTTGGACTTGATTTTTGTGCATGATGAAAGGAGTGGGTCTATTATTAATTTTTTGAAACATGCTTATCCAGTTTGTTGAGCACCATTTGTTGAAGATGCAATCTATGGCCCAGCGTACATTGTTGACCCCCTTGTCAAAGACCAAATAACTGAAGTTACTTCCAATTAAAGCTGGGTCTTCAATCCTATTCCATTGTCTGTCTGTTTTTATGCCAGTGCCATGCAGTTTTAGTTACTATGGCTTTGTAGTATCTTTTGAAGTCAGGCATAGTGATACTTCCTGAGTAGGTTGTTTTTTTTTTTGTTTTGTTTTGTTTTTACTTAGAATACTTTTAACTATCTGAGGTCTTTTGCCCTTCCAAATAAACTTAGAGATTTTTTTTCTATGTCTGTGAAGAAAGAGGTTGGGACTTTTTTTGGCATGGCATTGAATCTGTAAATCGCTTTTGCCAGGATTACCATTTTTACTATATTTATTCTCCCTAACCATGAGCATGTAATATCTTTCCATCTTCTCACATCTTCCTCTATTTCCTTCTTGAGTGTTTCAATATTTTCCATATATAAGTCCTTTACAACCTTGGTTAGTGATAGTCCAAGTTATTTGATTTTCTTTCAGGCTATAGAAAATGGGACAGTCTCTCTGATGTCTTTTCTGTCTGCTTGTCTTCTGCATATAGAAAGTCTACTAATTTTTGTGTGTTAATTGGTTGCTGAAGGCATTAATCACCTTCAAGAGGTTACTGATACTATTCTTTGGGTCTGATATATAAAGGATCATGTCATCTGTAAAGAGGGATAGTTTAATTTCTTCCTTTCCGATTTGTATCCCTTTTAGGCCCTTCTCTTGTCTAATCGCTTGGGGTAGAACTTCAAGCACTATGTTAAAGAGCAGTGGTGAAAGTGACAACACTGTCTTGTTCCTGAATTGAGTGGGAACTCCTTGAGTTGCTCCCCATTGAGAACGATTTGTGCTTTAGGAGTTTTGTAAATTGTCTCTATTATGTTGAGGTATATGCCATCAATGCCTATTCTTTCCAGAGCTTTGAACATGAAGTGGTGTTGTATTTTATCAAAGGCCTTTTCCGCATCTATTGAGATAACCATGTGGTTTTTGTGGTTGAGCCGATTAATGTGATGGAATACATTTATCAACTTACGTATGTTGAACCATCCCTGCATCTCTGGGATAAAACCAACTTGGTCAGGGTGGATAATGTTTTTGATATAGCATTGTATGCGGTTTGCTCAGACTTTGTTCAGGATTTTTGCATCTAAATTCATCAGAGATATGGTTCTGTAGTTCTATTTTTTTTTGTCACATCCTTGCCTGGTTTGGAGATTAGGGCAACGGTAGCTTCATAGAAGGTGTTTGGAAGCCTACCCTTTTTTTCTATGCTTCTAACAAGCTTCAGAAAGAGTGGTTTCAGCTCTATGATGAAGGCTTGGTAGAATTCAGCTAAGAAACCATCTAGTCCTGGGCTTTTGCTTTTGGGAATGTTTTTGATTACATCTTCAATCTCTGTGGATGGGATAGGTTTATTTAGTGATTTTATCTGCTTGGGATTAAGCTTTGGTAGTTTGTAGGTGTCCAAAAACTTATCGATTTCTTCAAGGTTCTCTAATTTTGTGGAGTAGAGGTTTTGGAAGTATGACCTGATGATATTTCCAATGTCTTCCGGATCTCTTGTGATCTCACGCTTGCCCTTTCTGATTTTGTTGATTTGGGCTTTCTCAGTTCTTCATTTGATTAGATTGGCCAGGGGTTTGTCAATTTTATTAACTTTTCAAACAACCAACTCTCTGATTTATCTATTTTTAATGGTTTTCTTTATTTCCAATTCATTAATCTCAGCTCTTATATTAATTATATTCTTTCCTCTTGAGCTCCTCAGGTTAGCTTTTTCCCTCTGTTCCAATGATCTTAGGTGGGTGGTTAGGTGATTGATATGAGACCTCTCTGTCTTTGATATGAAGGCATTTAACACAAAGAACTTCCCCCTTCAAACTACCTTCACTGTGTTCCACAAGTTCTGATGAGATATGTTATCATCATCATTTATTACTAGGAAATTCTGAATTTCCTGTTTTATTTCTTGGATTACCCAATCATTTTTTAATAGCAATTGGCAGACTTTAATATACAAGAAAAATTAAGTCCATCATACACATTAAAAATATAGGAAATTTCATGCAGACATGAAGCTTCCAATTCAGCTTTTCTGGTAACTTTTAGAATGAGCATTACATATACATTAGGCTTTACAATACCCAAACTCATTAATTTTATACTGTGATTTATACCCTACCCTGTAAATTTGATGGCCCACCTGACTCACTGATGAGCAATATCTGAAATTTGTACAACTTCAGAAGATGGGAAATTAAAAAAAGATGAAAAGCATAAAGCAGAAGTACAGAGACCCCTAAGACCTCAACAATAAAGCAGCCTTAATACTCACAATGACTCAGGGAACTTGAAAGGAAGAGGGGGCAGAAAGATTATAAGAGCCATGGTGGATGGAGGAGAATATCCAGAGACATCACCCCCTCAGTAACATCACACTAATGCGGGTGGAACCAGGCTGGTTCCTAGGATATCCATAATCCCCTACCCCATGGACTGATCCAGACTGCCCACAGAGGAGGATATCCAGCTGATTGGGGATAGGGAAGAAGGGCACTGGGGAACTGGGGATAACAATTCATTATTTGTTCATTAAATGTATCTCAGGGATAATAAAAAAATTAAAAGCAGGCACAAGGATCATAATGTGAAAAGAGGAACATTAAAGAATTTACACATGTGTGCGTGTGCAAATGCCAGGCGCTTGCCTCTTATTGCGTCCAGCATTACGTGGGTACTGAGGAATTGAACCTGGGCCAGAAGGCTTTGCAAGCAAGCACCCTTAACCTCTGAGCTGTCTTCTCAGCACAGAATATTTGTATCCATAGGTAATCATGAAAAAAATTAAAACTTTAAGGCTTATACATTTTAGTAGCTGAACAAAAGAAATACAAAATTAAATTTTCCAGTGACACATTGATTTATCCCATACTTTCCAGTTTAGAATATATTAACCACAAAAGCTACAAGAGAAGTGATGCAAAGTTGTATGGAATTATCTTTTAAAATATTTATAATATGAAGAAATTAAAAATAAATGATAACCGATTTCAGAGTTAAGTGAAATGTATGCTGCAATCCAGAAATGCAGTATAATTATAAACCTGACAGCAAAAAGGGTGGAAAAAAAATCTAACAAAACCCACCAATGTGAGAAAAAAAATCAGGTTGTAAAAAATAGTAAATTCTAAAAAAATCATTTTAAAATTACCCAAAATAGCCTGCACTCCATGCTGTTCAATTTTTTAAAAATACTTAAGACTTCTTCAAGTTCCTTTTTGTTTTTCCTTAAAAAGAATCGGGGGAGATTTTCCCCCTTGCAATTAGTAAATAATGAGAATGTCCACCATCTACCACATACTAAGTGACTGAAGAACAAGAATTAGAAGAGAGAAAAGAAGGATACACATTTCCCCTGGAGCCCTCTACCACATTAAGGGAATAAAGATCAAGGAGGCTCCTTCTCTGTGTACAGAAACAGCTTGATAATAAAGACTCCAGCTCCCACAATGACTCCCACTGCCTAGGTGACAACAAAGGTCTCCACTGGAAATCTGCAATTTCCTATTAAAAATGGCAACGTGGCATTTATGCTACAGCATTCCAAGTCCATCTAATCCAAACTGCCACAGGTCTTAAAGCAATCAATCTAGTCACCTGTGAAAATCTTTCATTTCAGGAGATCTTTCATTTCAAGAAAAAGTTTAAATGGTCATCATTGCTTTCTAAGCAAGTAGAACAAAACATGAATGAAAGAGAGAGAGAGAGAGAGAACAAAAACAAGACCCCCCTCCAATGAAGATCTCCTAGAGGTAGAAATGTAAAGCAGTGCACACACTGTTTAAACTCCATCTATCCCAGGGGGCAACACCGATGTCAATCTAAACTTACACGAACGCTGCTGCTAGGACATTGAAGACACAGACTATGGCATTACTTCATCCCTGAATTTCATACTCCAAATCTCACATGAATACTATTATGACAGTTTTTCACTAGAATTGTTTTAACTTAAAGTGCTTGCTTTCATAATCTGCATACTCTAAAAGACATTATTGTAAACATCTCACTGACAAGCTTTATAATTCATTTCTAATTTGAAATCAGGTCTTTCAGATGGGCAGATTTTATTATTATTTTCCTAGTTTCTTAAGTATTAGTTTTCAAAAAGGCTTTTGTGTCAGCCTCACTTTAAATGTTGAGATTTCATTCATTTCAGAGGGATCCAGGATGAGTATGCTTTCATAATAAAACGTTCAGTTTAGTGTGGCCAAGACTTAATTTCTGAATCTTTCACTGATCTAATACAGTTGAATTTAGCATTCATACAAGTGAAATGTTTGATACTTCTCTAAATTCAGCTGAGCTAGAAAAAAAAAAGAGTCAACTAATCTGAACAATAAAATAGACGCAATTTCTATATAGATTGCTTAGGTCCCAATTCCAGATGTTTAGCAAGATGGGATCCTTAGACTCCTCTAAAAATAAGATGTACCGTGCAAACAAAAGAAGTCACTATGACTTCAGTACATTTGTCAATAAGACTCACAACTTCATGAATATGGGAATTTAGGCTTTCTCCATTGAAAGTCATCTGAGCCTCAAGGAAAAAAAGCATACTTACTATTTCCTCCATTTTTTAAACTTGTGTAATACAAATTTGCATGGCAAGTTCTGAAAAAAGCAATACACATTAAGAAAATAGACACTATGTTCTTAGGAATAAGAAGGCACCACTGATTTGAGGTTGTGTCCTGTCGTCACTGATAGTTGATTTTCAGTTGTTTTATTTCAGCATTTGTTCTTAGTAAACTTTTTTCTGGGTAACATCATGTAAGACCATTACTGTGGCTTACGAACCACAAACAAAACACATTCATAGTAGTATTTCATCATGGAGAGATCATTCACAGTGGATGTTGACAATACAGATTCTTTTTCCACCTCTAGCTGAAATCCATACTGCAGAACAACATTTTTAATATCTTCATAGCTTAATTCTATGGAAAGTTCATTTGCCAAATTTTCAAAGTGCTACAATAGAGGACCAAGATTTATCCAAATGCCACCTGGCTTGAGTATTTTCCATATTGTATCAATATAATCAATTACATTGTGAGCTGTGTCTATGAAGAAACAGGTGGCAATGCAGTCCCAGGTATTGCATTCTGAATAAATCTCCTGAAAATCTCCTGCTGTCATAGAAAAGTTAGAACCAGGAGGAAGACTGTGGGGGTCAACATCAGGGAAAAAGATGGGTCGAATCTGATCCGCTGATCTCAGATTATTGCTAAACTGATGGATCCAAGGGTAAAGTTTATATTTATTAATTTCAGAACATCTGTTGAGTACAAAGTTGGAAGAAAAGAGCATAAAAATACTCCATTCATTTCCTTGACAAGCATAACCTAGCATAGCTATTTCCCAGGCCAGTCTTCCTAGTCTAGCACCAGGTACTAAAGAATCCATTTTGTAAAGCTGACTAAGAATCCTCCCATGACTCACTCCCCCTCCTCTTCTAAAAAAGCCCTGGTCATAAATTCCAGGAAATGAGTAAAAATTAAACATTCCATATAAGGTAGCTCCTGGAATATGGGCTGACCCTAGAATGAGATAAAGATGCAAATTTCAGGCTCCAATAAGGTGACCAATCGGGAGTCTACAGATAGGGACAAAGAGCCAATGGAAATATAACATGTCCTATGGTCTGAACTGTATTATAATTTTGTGGTTTTTGTCTATATATACCCTGAGCCTTTGTTCTTCTGGGCTCCTTGGCATCCATCTGTCTGGGGAGCCCGACTCCGCAGCCCAAGAATACAAATCCTCTTGCTTTTGCATCTGCTGGTGTGTT
>PVHP010024411.1:0-26468 GCA_004024765.1 Zapus hudsonius | reverse complement strand
TTTCTTTCTTTCTTTCTTTCTTTCTTTCTTTCTTTCTTTCTTTCTTTCTTTCTTTCTTCTTTCTTAACCCAAAAGACATATTCCAGGTGCCTGTCTCCACTCTAAGTTTGTATATGGCTGAATTTGAAAGATAGCTTCCTTTGGTGTCTTGAATATATCAGTTACTTGGGTGTTGTGCTCTAAGAAAGATAGTTAATACATTTTATACGGGATCATCTGAGATTTACGACTGGAGATGATAAATGCTTTCAGTGCATAAAGAACAGTTTACAGTATTAAACCTTCCATCAGATGGATCTATTTCCTCTGTTTTGCCTGTGCTCTAGGATTATTAAGATCTGGGTCCAAATCAGTGCAATGAAGTGTGGAAATGTAGATGATTTTCACAAAGTTTCTGCTACATTATTAACCTTCACTGTTTTTCCTTTTAGTCGCAGGTTAGAGGTAACTAGGAATCGTCGTCGTAATTGGCTCTTAAACAGATTCTCTCTTTGTAACTGGTAATGACTTCATTTGTGCTGGCATGAGCCCATCTCGTGGCTTCTGTCAGTGCTTGGCATTTTAAAAATATTTTTATTTATTTATTTGCAAGGAGAGAGAGAGAGAGAGAGAGAGAGAGAGAGAGAGAGAGAGAGAGAGAGAGAGAGAGAATTAATGAGCATGCTGGGGTCTCTAGCCACTGCAACAAACTCCAGATGCATTTGCCACATTGTCCACTTTGTGGGCACTGGGGAATTGAACCCAAGTCATCACACTTTACAGATAAGTGCCTTAACCGATGAGCCATCTCTTCAGTGCTTGGCATTTTTGACAGGCCAAAAAAAAGTCCCAAGTAAAAGAGACATTTGGATATGAGATGTTGACTTATAATTCATGAAACAGCAGCCTTCTACCTGTGGAGAAAAGGTAGAGGTGTGGTTTGGATTCAGGTGGTGGAAGACACCCCCCCCCCCAAAAAAAAATAAAAGCTTTTGTTGTTCTGTGATCCCCAGTGCTGAGGGAAACAGTAATAAAAATAAAACAAGACTCAGAAAAGTTACACATGCTCTCACTCAGTCCTTTGTAAGCAGGAATTCAGGGGTGTGAGGGCTTCCTTGGTTGTTCTTGGGGAATAAGAGGGGTTCTGACCCTGCCCTGCTCTGGCTGGAGTACTGAGAGCCTAACTTCCTGCGAAGCCCCTCCTCCTCTGCCACCTTTCCTGCCACCTTCCCCTGCTTTCACTGCAGTCCTTTTAAAATTTGATGGAAAAAGAGAGTCCCACCTCCGTTTAAAAGCAGTCCATTAGTATTGAGTGTAGGCTTATGGATGGTAAACTGACCTGTGCTTGGGACAGGACAGTCGCTCTGGCACTTGGTGACCTCAAAGTCCCTTGGCACTTCAGTAATCCTAGACTATAAGGCCTTATTCCTCCGCTCTAAGCTTTCTCTGGCATTCCCAGTCCTGCTGACACCTGCCCTCGGCTGGGCAGCTCTGGGTTCCATGTAGACACACATGAGAAGTGCCAGGATCCAGATAGGCTGCTTGGCTGCAGCCTCGAGGTGCTCATGAGTGGCAACATCTTGGACATAATCCTTTTCCAGTTTACTCTGTGTGTGCACTTGTGTTACATGCAGATGTAGGGTAAAAAGCCACCCCGGCTGTTCCTCGGGAACTCTGGTTCATGTTTCTTGGAGACAGAGTCTCTCACTGACCTGGAACTTTCCTAATTAGGCCACTGAGCCCCAGGGATCAACCTTTCTCTGCTTCCCCAGTGCTGGAATTAAAAGTGTACCACCGTGCTCAGCAGGTTTGAATGTGGGTTCTGGAGATTTAACTCAAGTCCTCAGGCTTGCAAGGCAAGCACTTTACTGACTGAGCCATCTCCTCAGCCTCCAACTCACATTTTTAATTTTTAAAAATATTTATTTATTTACTTGAAAGCAGAGAGAGGAGGGGGGAGAAAGAGAGAATGGGCACAACAGGGCCTCCAGCAGCTACAAATGGACTTTTATCCATCTGGCTTTACGTGGGTTCTGTGGAATCACACTGGGGTTGTCAGGTTCTGCAGGCAAGTGCCTTAATGGCTGAGCCATCTCTCCATCCCTCACATTTTGAATCTAGAAGCTGGAATTTCTGCTTTTCACTGTTCCCCCAAACCAGTCCAGATTCACCCCTTCTACCTTCCTCCACTCCACCTCCCACCCTGGTGCTGTTAGCTAGCTAATTCTAGAGGAGATGCACCATCTCATTGTAGCTTCACACATGGAGATAGTGACACACACACACACACACACACACACACACACACACACACACAGACAGACAGAGAGACAGAGCAGTTACGGGAAGTTCTTGCTCTCTTGGACTTTCTGCTCAAGTCAGCCTGTGACCATTGACATGTATTTGAATGCCATTTGTTGGCTGTGGACTCAAGGGAGAGACAGTGTGGCTTGTTTTGCTATTTTTACAATAAAAGGAGGCTAGGAGCATATGGCTCTGACCCTGCCTTCAGCTGGGGTGGAGATGGAGCTCAGAGCTCGAGGGGACCCCTTTCCTGCCACCTCTCAGCCTCACTGACAGTTGTCTGGGAATCATCAGAACTCAGCACAACAAGCCTTTGATCCCTGCTTGTGCCTCTTGTCACAGGAAGCCAGTGACTGGGTCAATCCTCATCTCCCCGACACATCACAACTGCTCACAGTGTCTTAGCATGGAATGTACATTCTATTATCAGAGGAATTCCCAGTGCTCCTGGCCTCTTTTCTGAAAGGTCCTTTTACCTTGACTTTTCTGACTTCTCCCCGAAGGCCTCTCAGATTGTGTCTGCTTTCTCCCATGCCCCTGTCCATTAATGTTGGTGTCTGCTCTTCATTGCTGTTTCCCACCATCAACCTGTCAACCCAGAATAGCAAAGAGGATAACTCTTGGGGAAAAGAAATCGAATTTACTTGGGATTGAGTAGAGTATCAGGACCTGGAATGTGTAGGCTATAATGGACCTTAAGCATTTTCAGAGAGCTAAAGGGAGGCAAGGGTATTTAAAGGTCAAATGAAGAAGGTTATATGAGTTGTTCTGAAATGATTATTCTGGGCTTCAAGGTGGCAGCAATGTAATTTGAATAGGCAGTTTCTGGGCAGATGTTCCCAGTGAAGTATTCTTTGTACAAGGACGTTTTTTGGCAGAGTCTCTTTGTTATTCTACACGAGGAAACATCTCCAGCCCCCAATGGCCTCCCATCTTTATTTTGCTAGTGTTGACATAAGTGACTCCATTTTGATTCTAATAACTTTCACAGTGTTTCATTCGCTAAGTTTTTCACTAGAAAATCCCCAGCTTTGCATGTCGTGCCGTCAGATCATTATTGCAGGCATTGACCCATCTGTGTTGAGCAGCTTTCCATCACTGTCACAAATACCTGAGATGATCACTTACACAAAGGCACGGTTTCAGTCCTCTTTGCTTAGGGGCTGTGGTGGCATGTCATGGTAGGAGTGCATAGCAGAGCATGTTGTGAGCAGGAAGTCAGAGAGATGAAGAGGAAGAGGTCAGAGTTCTATTGTCCTCTTTAAGGGCACATGTCCAGCACCTAAAGACCTCTTACCAGGCCCTGCGTCTTAATTCTCACGTCTTGTTATTCTGTCTGCAGTATTTACTTGAAGATAATTTCTTTTTTTTAAAAATAATTTTATTTATTCATTTTCAAGCAGAGAGAGAGAGAGACCAGGGCCACCACCTTGTGGGTCTGGCTTATGTGGGACCTGGGGAATTGAACCTGGGGCCTTAGGCACTGGAGGCAAGTGCCTTAACCGCTGAGCCATCTCTTCAGCCCTGAAGATAATTTCTTGAAATACTTTCCTTCTTGAACTCCCTTTCTTAGATTTCATCTTTTCTATATTACCTCGATTTTCTCAGTATCTTTTATTGGTTCCTTCTCAGTCCTAAGCTAATTGTGGAGATCTCATTCCTCAACCTTTTTCTCTGCCTACAGTCACTCCCTAAATGCAATCTCTTCCATTCCCATAATTTTCATACTATTATTGGTTTCCAAAACTCTATGTCTCTCTCAGATATTGTCTCTGAACTTAACTTAGTAGTCTCCTCCTTGATTTGGGTTGCTATAATATAATAAATACCACAGTCCTGGCTAACTTACTATTTTTTTGTTTTGTTTTTACAAAGAAACTTTTTATTGACATTTTTCATGTATATACGTAATGTATTTTAATCATAACCTTCCTTCCATTACTTTTTTCCTCCTCTCTCCCCATCCCCTTTCCTCTGAACTCTTTCTTATTTACAATTAGTTTCTCTGATATATATATTAATTTTCTTTTTTATGATTCATAATGAGATAAATTTAATGAACAAATAATGAGTTGTTATCTCCATTTCCCCAATGCCCCTCTTCCCTATCCCCAATCAGCTGGATATCCTCCTCCATGGGCAGTCTGGATCAGTCCATGGGGGTAGAGGATTAAGGATATCCTAGGAGCCAGCCCGGATTCCACCTGCCTTAGTGTGATGTTACTGAGGGGGGCAATGTCTCTGGGTATTCTCCCCCACCATGGCTCTTACAATCTTTCTTCCCCCTCTTCTGCTCAGTTCCCTGAGTCATGGTGGGTGAGTATTAAGGCTGCTTTATTGTTGAAGTCTTAGGGGTCTCTGTACTTCTGCTTCTATACTTCGGTTGTGTTGAAAATCTTTGGTCTGGCTTATCCTGTGTTGACTGATTGGCTGTGGTTATGGGTCTCTTGTTTGTCCCACTATTCTCTGTGGGGTTCCATATGGATCCTCCACAGTAGGTCTGGTGTGGATCATCTCTTGCCAGGATGTCAGCTATCGGCCTGTGGTTCATTGGTAGGGTTGGAAGAGTCAGCTCTCTCGCTACATTCTGAAAGATACAAACAGAATCTCCATCGGAGAGTGAGATCAGTATAGGTTAACTTAGATACAGTTTCTGAATTAGCTAGATTCTATTGTTAGTAGCTGCTTTGTAAATCACTTGTGTAGTGCATCTCTCCTTGGGGTCCTAAGAGTTTGGTTCTCAGTGTATTTCGCCCTGAGTACCCAGGGCTCCCCATCACCAAGTGGATTATTTGGCCAAATTAAAAGCTGTTGATTGCCTCCCCCAGGCTTTGGTTCCTCCATTGCACACGTGCTCCTGTCTTGGTTTGTTGTTCTCTCCTAGTAGGAAGTGTGTTCAGCCTACGCATGGCGGCAGACTGAGTTTCATGTTGTGTTCTTTGTTTTCTCCAGCTGTCATTGACCAGCTTCCCCTGGAAGCTCATGCAGTGCCTTCCAGCACTGTGCTAACTACCATCTGGGGTCTGGTTACCATTCTGGACCTTGCAGGGCCTCTCGATGCTGATGGATGGCTTTCTGTGGTTTCTTCAGCAACAGGATCCTACCTCAGGCCTGGGGTGGGCATTCAAGAGCTTTGACAGAATCCTGTCTTGTTTTTGGGACCTCATGGTTCACTTTGGTCAACAGCTCAGTGAGGGAAGGAGCCGATGACTGGGACCAGAAGTTTCCAGATTGATCAATTTTTCTTTTTCTTTTTTTTTTAAAGACTTTGCGGCATTTATTGATGTGAGAAATATAGCTTTATTGAAAGCTATAAAAATTATATCATGACTGGGACCAGGAGTTTCCAGGCTGATCAATTTTTCACAGGCTTAGACTCTCTCTTTCTATTCATGGCCTTTATTTATTTATTTATTTATTTATTTATTTATTTATTTATTTATTTATTTATTTATTTTCTGGCTAGCTTATTAACAGCAGAAACTTCCAGAGATCGAGAAGTTCAAGGTCAAGGCACTGGCAGATTTCATGTCTGCTGATGGCTGCTTCCTGGTTTATACACGACCACCTTTTTGTGTTCTCACTTGGTGGAAGGCACAGGGGAGAAGTCTGGGGTCTCTTTAGTAAAGGCACTAATCCCAGAGTCCTCATAAACTCATCACTTTCAAAGACCACACCTTCCAGTACCATCACCCTGGCATCAACTACTCGAATCTTTGAACATTCAGTCTATGGCAATCTTCTTGAACCCATTTTCTTCCGCTCATGCCAGCCCCTCACTTTATTGGTCAGGTGCTAATCTTCTTGCCTCAGGGCCTTTGCATGTGCCTGCTTCTCTGCTGAGGCACCTAACTACTTCCTTCAGGTCTTTGCTCAAATATCCCTTATCAGAAAGAGCATCTCTGACGGGCTGTGGAGCAGTCCCCAAGTTCCCTTTCCTCTTCTTTGCCTTGTTGTTATGCATATGTCACAGGCTACAAGTCGTTACTTGTTCTCTTCCTCCCTGAGAGCACTCCATCACGTTCTCACTGAACTAGGTATGGAACAGGTTTCCCATAAGTTCATCTGTCACATTGTTGGATGAATTTATCCCCACAGGAAGGCATAAACTTTTCAAAATTCTGTGAACTTAGATTTAAAAAAATATTTTATTTTCATTATTTTTTTGCAAGAAGAAGAGAGAGAGTGAGTATGGGCATGCCAGGGTCTTTTGCCACTGCAAATGAACTCCAGATGCATGCACCACTTGGTACATCTGGCTTTACTTGGGTACTGGGGATTTGAATCCAGGCAAGCAAGTGCCTTTAACCACTAAGCAATTCTCCAGCTCTGAACTTAGTTTTGTAAGATGTAAATTTCTTTGATTATAAATAGATTCACAGTTACAGACTGAATAAAGTAGTGAATGTGAAAGTGAGTCATCTTTCCTCTCCCCTTAAGTTTTCAAATACTTGTAAATCTGTACCTAAAGTCACAATAAATGATTCCTGAAGATTTTACAAGATGTTTTCAGTTAATAGTAATGACTAGAAATGGTCTAACTAATAACAGGTTATAGTTCTGTTAAAGGCCACAGTAGTTTTAAGAGGGAAACATCAATAATCTCATTTTACTACTTCCCTCAACCTTTGAAATACACAGAACTCATTAATGTTGAAGTCTTGAATGGAACTAAAACAACAAAACTCACCCTGATATTAACTGCTGAGGATGTTTAAAATAATGCCTCCATAATATTAGCTTAATGAATTAGGTTCTGAGAAAAATGCCCAGGCTTCAGTAACAATAAATCAGGTTATACTATTTGCATAAGCAGCAACTAAACTTCTGCTTGTAAGTAATAATGGGCTAAAGTCTGGTATTAACTGAGCCACAGTAACAGCAGGGCTGTATTTCAGTAGAGTTAGTATTGAACCTATCTTCATTTGAAGTTTAAATAAGACAAAAATGCAAACTAGGAAATTGCTCCTGAAACCCATTGTCACACTCCCAAAGGCTCTATTTTTGAAGAGTTTTAAAGTCTTGGGGTCCACTTCTTGGCCCTGCCTGTGGGGTGCAGAAGAATGCTGAGAGAGCTGTCTATATAAATAACTGTCACTCACGTTTTCCCCCAGGAAGACAGCGGACCGGTGCTGGCTGGTTGGTGGATTCACCTGAGTCCGGGTTAGGTTAGGTACCAGGTTAGCCTGTCCAGAGCTGTGTAAAGTTTGCCTGGAACATGCTGGACACAACAGAGTCACTGAAGTTGAAGATCATGTCAAGTTAGTGTCTCTTCCTTTGTGCAGGAGGTTTCTGGAGAGTTCCAACCATCTCTGGATAGACCATGCTTACAGACAAGTAGGTGCCTGTGTGGCTTTACAACTCCCAGGAAGTCCTCTCTGAAGCCTTCCTCGTCTGTGCCACAGAAGTAGCCAACAATCATAAGAACAGGGTGGATTAAGATCTTATCCCAGCCCAGAGTGTCCCCCAAGTGTCCAGCTAGTGTCTCCACAGCAAGAATGCTTGCCCCTTTTCTGATTGTTGACATGGGTAGACCCAGGTGTGTGACCTGGAATCATTAGGCAAGGCTGCACCTAGCCATGAGTGCACTGATATCCCAGAGTTTGTTTTCTGTTCTTCAGGCCAAGGGCTACTCAGGTCCAACACTAAGACCCCAGAGAGGTCTTCCTGGTGGGGGATCTCTTCACTCTGGACTATGGATTTCGGGCAAGTTCAAGATTCCAGGGCATCTATATTCAAGCTCTTTATGGACCACAAGGACTCTAGATAATGATCTCTAGTTTGTCTTTCTGGAAAGTTCCACCTTTCTGCCTGGCCACCACAACAGTGAGAAGAGGGGCCAGGGAAGTGACTTCTCACAAGTGTTCTGAGAACGTGGCACTGAACCTACAGAGAAGGTTTTTTCATTTTCTGATCTGCCCATTATGAGAGCACCCCAGGTCCCTCCCTATAGAAGGTCTAGCAAAGGAGAGGGACACTGAGCCAGGCTTGGCCCTCCACAACCAAAGCTTGACCTTGGGGGGGACCTCTTTGGTTTTGTTCTTCTGTTCTGTTACATCTTTTCATGAGTCTTGTTTGAGCCACTAGCTAAGAACTGGGTGTGCACTGAACAGGACCTGGTTTATGCCCCAACTCTGCCTTTTCACATAGACAACAGAGAAAAACTTAGTGTTTGTAACAATTACACACCATGTTTGCAGGGCTCGTCAAAGTGCTTGTGTCTGTGGTTCTTTTTAATCTTTGTGTCAGAACCCAGGGATGAATATTATCCCTGTTTTTCTGATGAGGAAACTCAGGCTTGAAAGATTAAGTGACTTGGCCACAGTAATGAAACTCAAAATCATCAAGGCTTAGACTAAAACCCAGGTCTTCAGAATTAACCCCAGAGCTCTGTTTCATTCATCCTCCTCATGAAGAGAAAGGACCATTTTCTCCTCTGAGTGTTTTATTGTAGGCTGTTTATAAAAACATAAAGGCTGATGCCTAACTTGTTTTCTAGCCTATACCAAAGAAATTGGCACTTGTGGGTAATAAATGTTTGAGAGATGAATGAAATTTCTGGAAGAAGAGGCAAATGAGCAAATAACAGAATGAATACCTAGGCAAAAATCCACCTGATTTTGTATTGGTAAATTCTACATGTAAAAGCATGTTCACTTGCCATCTGCAGGATTGGTTTCCCTGTCTTCCCTTTCTTTTCATTGCAACCATTGTGAAAGATCCAAACCAGTATCCTGGGTTGAGTCAGATGTCTCTCATAGCTCTTTGTTTTTAAGTCTGTGGTCCCCTTGGGAGGTAGCGCCTTGCTGGAGGGAGGTGTGTTGTTGGGGATGAGCTTTGAGTTGTTATAGCCCAGCTTCCCTCTTGCCAGAACTCAGCTTATTCTTTTGCTGCTATTTGCCACTTGCTGTGGCAAGAAGTGATGTCCATTCTCTGCTCTAGGACCATCCTCTTCTCTGCCATCATGAAGTTTCCCCACTTGACTGAAAGCTGAAATAAACCCTTTTCCCCCACTAGCTGCTTTTGGTTAGTGTTCTATTCCAACAATGAGAAGCTAAATACAACACCAAGTTCAAATCATGTTTCTCAAATACTTTTAAACAATAAATCTATAAACAAAATCAAAATTAAGACCCATTTTAAAATGTCTTTTTCATGACCTGGAGAGATGAATCAGCAGTTGAATCACTTGCTTGCAAAGCTTGATGGCCTGGGTTTGATTTCCTGGAACTCATGTAAAGCCAGACACACAAATTGGCACATGCATCTGGAGTTGATTTGCAGTGATAGGAGGACCTGGTATGCTCATGCTTTCTCTGTGTCTCTCTCAAATAAATAAATTAATTAATTAATTTAAAAATGTTTTTTCAGTTTTATTTTCCCATTCCCCCTTTCCATTCACAGTGCCCTAGGAATACTTGGGGCACAATTTTGTGACCTTAATTTCTCATTAGACTACAAAATTCACTTTATAAACATTTTACCTTTTTCAGGATCAAACTAGAAAAAAAAATTGTTGAGGCGGATAGGAGAGAAAAATGAGTTTTCTTTACAACCTTTGCAAATCTCAATTTCCAAGTTTAACCTTTACTGCTGCCCCCTGACCTGCCCTACTGCTTCCCTCCTAAAAATCTCTCTCTCCCCCCTCTCCTCTCTTTCTTCTCTCTCTCCTCTCTTTCCTCTCTCCCTCCCTCTCTCTCCCTCTCTCTCCCTCTCTTTCCCTCTCTCTCTCCCTCCCTCCCTCTGGAAAATATATGAAAGTAGCCTAATGTTGTAGCTTGGTATCTATAGCCATGGTTACTTGGGAGGCTGAGGAAAGAGAATTATTTGAGTCTAAGAATTTTAGACCAGCCTGAGCAACTTAGGGAGACCCTCCCATCTCATGTCAAAAGAAAGGGGGAAATCCCTAATTTATTATTATTATACCTATGCCCTGTCATATTCATGTTTAGAATGGCTGAAGGTAACAGGAACAGTAATCCTGGCTTTCTCTCCACCTCCCCTTCTTCCTCCTCCTCTTCCTCTTCTTCCTCTTCCTTCTCCTCTTCTTCTTCATCTTCTTCTTCCACATACTAATGGGCTTACTGTATTTGAGGCTCTATAGAAGGAATATAGAAGGAATTCTTCAAAACAGCTGGTCTCAGCCTTTCTTGATATCTCGAGCTGCTTGCTCACTCACCTTCTCACAAAGGAACTCTGAGAAGCCAGCAGAGATGTGGCCCTTAGAGGCTAACCTCTGTTGGTGGAGGGCTGGCTGGCATCACACATGCTAAGGGAGATGTCAAATCATGGCTCACACCCTCGGTCATGTCCAGAAGTCCTTGCCTGTCTCACTGTAGTGACCCTCAGAGAGGTAGGAATCACAAGTGAGAGTGGTGCTTGGTTTTTTGCTTTGGCAACTGAAATTGACTGAGAGGCAAGTCCTTGGAGAAAAGTTTCCCGTGCCTCCCCTCCGACCTCTCCATCCAGACATCTTCAGTACTAGCTTAGTGAAACTTCACTCTCTTTGAATTCTTAGCCAGCCCTTTTCAATGTAGCTTGTTATGGAAGAAGGGAGGGTAAGAAACGCCAAGTATCCCAGGATGGATGCATCCCTCCCCAAATAAGTAAACAAGAGTATCTGGGATGACGAACTACGTTGGCCTTTCATGAGTAGGTTCAAGTCTAGGCCCCCAGATGTTGCTGTGTGTTCTTCCCTCTAGCCTTGGATGGGCTGAGCCATTTCTTTTCTTCTTTGTTCTTAAACTTTTATTGGCCATTTTCATGCATGTCCATAAATATATTTGGATCATAATCCCTTCCCATTGCTATTTCCTACCTCCCTCACCTCTCTTTCGCTGAACCCCTTCTTGGCAATGAGTTTCTCTCCTATTTTGATGTTTTTTTTGTCCTCCTCCTTCATCCATGGTGAAATGTTGATGGACCCAATGATGCACAGATCTTGTGCAGCAGAGGCTCAGCTGTTTCTAAAGTATCCTGAATAGAGCTAAGGCTGTACAGCTCAGCCTTGCCCTCTATGGGCTGTTTCAAGCCTGGGCACTTAGGCCAAAGTCTTTGTGACTTCCCTCATCAAACCAAAGTCAGCACAGGCCTGGCACATGGGTTGACCTACGTAAATGCGGTTTTTGTGAGAACAAAGAAATCCTTGGTCTCTTCTGTAATTGCACCAAATTACATCTTCACGATGACTTTGTCGTCTTGTGGCCCTGGTTTTCCTGCTCCAGAAGGAAAACTGTACGGTAACCATGATGGGAAATCTGGCTAGAAGCTTGAAGTGATTTTATAGACAAAGCCACCTCAGCTGTCCCCTCTTCAACCCAAGCCAAGAAGCAGAGATGTAAATGACAGGTTCCATAAGCATCCGACGAAGTACCACACCAGATCTACAGTTCCAAGTGGCTGAGAGCCTGGGCTCCACGTTAGTTCTATCACATGCTTGGAAATAGCTGGTGGCCCCTGTAAACAATGTCAGTGTCACCAGGAAGGGGGATGAGTACAATGGCAGATAGAGGGAGGGTGGAAGCTGGGGCAGGTGGCCCAGGATTTGACCTCCACCAAAACATGGGGGTTTTAACAGTCCAAGATACTGTGCCCACTTATCACAGGTCATACATGGCTTCCAGACCCAGCTCTGATGCCAGCTTCAGCAGCATCAGAGCATGAAGAGAGTGTGCTTTTAGAGTTTAGTATCTCCACATCCAAGGGAAACCAAGGCAGAGATGATCCAGGCTTAATTTCTGAGTGTGGAATATCTACCAGCACCTAGACTTACACAGAGACCTCTCTCTAGTGAGAGTGGTGAGGAGGGATCTGTGAGAGGCAAAGGTCAGGGTTTCTATCATGGCACATAGACATTTGCTGTGGATAATTATTTGTTAGGGGAGGGCACGTGGTCCTGTGCTGTATAAAGCTACTTAGTAGCATCCTTGCCTCTATCCACTAGATGTTAGTAGCCCCTCCTAGCTGTGACAATCCAAACAAATGAGTTTCCAGACATTTCCAAATTGGTCAGGCAGTGGTCAGTGGGGGAAGCAGGAGGATCAGAGAGTGCAGTGACACTCACTACACTGCCTTGGTGGCTGACACACAGTTCAGGAGTGAGCAGTAGGGGTTGAGAGCAGAGAACCAGGTCTAGGTGAACAATGCTATTGACTTTGATTCTGAGGGGAAGATGGTTGGGGCCTGGGGAAGATTGGAGCAGAGAGAAAGCAGGGTAAGATTTGAGATTTAAGAGAATCAACCCAGTTACCGTTTTGAGAGCAGGCTCCAGGGGGTGCAGGAGTGGAAGATACCATTGCAATGAAATTGTGACATGGTTTCTGGCCCCTGGGAATTTGCCCTGATTGTGAAGATAGACCATGTACAACTCTAATAAGGAAGTGTCTGCTAAATGGAATGCATGACTCAGAGCAGCCCTGTGCTGGGCTCTAGCATGAATGAGCAAGAATTGTTGTTAGCTTTGTTTTTAGTTTGATGGATATGTAATTGATGCACAGTAAGTGATACATATTTAAACTGTACCCTTTGGCATACTTGGACATATGTATACACCTGAGAAGCCACCCTCCAGTTACACTAATGAGTATATCCTTTCCTTCCCCAAAGTGTCCTGTGGTTTCAGGAGCAGGTGAGGATTATCACTAGGGCAGGAACCCAAGCTGAGATGCAGGGACAGGAAATCTCTGGGACAGAGAGAAAACCATGCTGACTCTTCAGGGGGACCTGAGAGGAGCTGAGACTGATACAAGCAAGATAGCATGAAAAAAATTAGGTCAGGCCCAGAACATTGAACTGCAAGCATAGATCATGGGGAAACTGAGGGAATATTTAAACTTGCTACAGGACGTGGTCAAAACAGTTTATCTGTTAATGTCTCATCTTTTACAAATGATGGCAGCAAGGCATTTTAGAAATTTCATCTTTTAGTAAATCCAGACAAAAATAACCAAGTGTACTGATGCAGCATTGTGGGCATATATAAGTCAGAAGGAAAAGAGACGTGAGGTCATTTTTCGTGTGTAGTATGTACAGTGTGGTGTGACTGTGTGTGTGTATGTGGTTACATGTACATGTATGTGCAGATGCACTCAAAGGCCTGCTAAGACCAGAGGATAATATCACGTGTCCTTTATCACTCTTCCAGGTGGTTCCTTGAGACATAGTCTCTATCTGAACTTGGAGCTGTGGTTTTTGTAAGACCCAGTGATTTTGGGGTTTCTGCTCCACACAGAACTGGAGTTACAGGCAAGCATGGCCTATCAGTGGGCACCCATCATGAGGAGAAAGGTTCATGTGGGAAAGAGCCTAATGGTTATGGTGAGGAGACCTTACCCCTTCCTTCTGCTAGCCTGCCATGCCGGGAGAGTTTTTTGGTTTGTTTGTCTTATTTTGTTTTTTGAGGTAGGGTCTTGCTCTAGTCCAGGCTTCCATGCTGACCTGGAATTCACTATGTAGTTTCAGGCTGGCATCAAACTCACTGCTATCCTCCAACCTCTGCCTCCCTAGTGCTGGGATTAAAGGCGTGTGTCACCACACCCTAGAATCTTGATTATGAGTATATTTGTAAAGTCCAGTACTTATATTTATGTCATGCTGAAGATGACTATGAAAGTAGTAGACGTGTGCTCCTTCATTAGAAGCTCTTAAACTGTCTGTGAATAGGTCTTATTTTCTCAGGGCCAATGCGTAGACTGAAAAACAAAAGTCTCAGATATAATGATAGTTAAGGGAACGTGAAGCCATCTTTCTCTTCTTCATGTCCCTTGCAGAGATGGGTAGCTCTAAGAGGACGCTGAGCAGCTGGTGGCTCTGAGGTTCTCACTGGATAGTTAGCAGAGCACCGTTGAGCTTCATTCTCTCTTAAGGGAGAACTAAGTGCCACTTTACTGTCGACTCCTCCAGTGAGAGGCATACACCTCAGCACCAGGTTGCGCTCTGAAAATAGAGAAGAAAGCCAGGTGCCATTCAGTGCATGATCAGGGATCAGCCAAAGGACCCATTCATATTTTGGCATCTTTTAAGAACATGTCAATCTGCCCAGAATATAAAAAGTGGTTAAGAGAAGATCACCCGTTCCATTCTCTAGCATCTCCACCCCACTTCGTTCTAAAACTGTGTGCTAAGTCCTCTGAATAAAATAAGCCATACCATAAGCTTTACGGTGCTCAGCAGCAGCAGCACAACCTTCTAAAGTACTAAGCTATACACGATTCTGTGTTAGGTGCTGAG
The DNA here is from genome assembly GCA_004024765.1 of Zapus hudsonius. NCBI lineage: Eukaryota > Metazoa > Chordata > Mammalia > Rodentia > Dipodidae > Zapus > Zapus hudsonius. Next base: position 11,957 of record PVHP010024411.1, on the reverse strand, counting down.
ACCGACCACACTCAGGTCTTCATGTTTATGAGGCATGCACTTCGCCTACTGAGGTTGCTCCCCAGCCCCCATGGATTGTTTCTAGTGAGAATAAATTCTAACCACAATTCTCCCTTTTCTTTTAAAGTAGGAAGATCTTTTTGTTGTTGCTCCTGCTAGATTAGGAAGATTTAGTCAGTATCTCCTGTGTGCTGTGCCTATGAATTTTTTCTGATCCTTACAAATCTATAATTTAGGTGATGTTACTTCCCACTTAGCAATTGAGAGAACTGAGGCTCAGTGAAACTATGCTGGTGTCATAGGACACAGGACTGAGCATTCTCCACCAAGCTCATGGTCTTCATCTTAAGCCCTTTGGTGGTCACCTCTTGTTTTGGGAGGATTGTTCGATTCCGTTTGCTTCCTTCTGGAATTTGCGCTCCCGCAGCTGTCTCTGATGCAGTTTGGGAGTTCAAGACCATGCTGACGTCAGCTCATTTCTGGTTACAGCCTTCCTGCTGGTGGAGCCCAGAGCTGCTACATGGCAAGACAGGGTGCATGCATGTCTTTCTGTCTGAAGCAGAAAGGTCTTGTCCGAAACGCTTTTTCATATGGCCTGTTAATTACATTGCCGTCTGCCTTCGGTGGCCCCGAGCGCCTCCCGAATGGAACGCCATCATTCACACTGCAGTCACGCACATGTCCTTAATAGACCCGTCCCTCTGCGGCATCCAGAGCACACTCACCTGCCGGTGCAGTCGCTACATCCAGGTTAATTTATTTCTTATGTAAAACAACTTTGGTCTGACATTTAACATTTCTGCCTTCGGTGGGTAATTTTTTTTCTCCTTTGTCTCTCTGAGCTCATTACCCGGCGTGCTTTTATGCCTTTATATTCTTTTTTTTTTCACACCCCAGGATTCACATTCATGTGCACACCAACATGTGATCTTCATTACTGGGGAAGTACTGCTGGCTTACCGAATAGACTAATAACAATGGTGACGAATCCTGGGTCCAGGCATGGCAGCCAGAAGCATCTATTGAAGTTCTATGCTAATGAAGAAAGAGTGTGAACAGGCCCTCTCACACGTACAAGTGCCTGGCTTTGGAGCCTTTGTGTCCACTGCCAACCTGAGAGAAGCCCTCTGGGACTCCCTTCAGTTCACACGTTGCTTCAGTGAGGATGGCAGAGCCCTTGAGGGTGGCGGCTCTTTCTCACCCAGAGCAGCAGCTGTTAGTGATTACTTTGTCCAGCAGCTCATTTGTCCCCTGGCTTGTCTCCTGGGGTAGGCACACGCCTTGTTGGTTAAGGTACGGATGTTCAGCCCTCAGTTAATTCCTGCTGGGTATATTTGGGGTGCTAAGTGGGTGAGGGAGTCCCTCTCCGCTCTCCACCTCCCATCAAGCCTGTGTAGGCCACGTGACATCAGTCAGGGAGCTGACAGAAAAGGAGGAACAGCAGGGTTTGGTTCATATCCTTAGTGTGCAACCTGCCCTCTTTTACATGGCTGCTTACGATTTGGCCAAATTTTCTTGACCTTGCCAAATTACTAAAGGAGAAAATACTAAAAGGAATTACCCAAAGAGGAATTACTTCATTTGCTTGAGGGATGCTGAGTCCACATATTTGAACATTTAACGAGGAATGAACCATTGGCATTCTTGGGTCCGATCTCGCTAAAGTTTGTAAACCTTCAGCTGAAGACTCATGAATGGTGACACTTGCCTTAAGTTCTGGAGGAAGAAAGGAAACTGAAGCGTGACAGGGCTGGGAAAGCCAACCCCACCTGGGGAAGGAGAGTGAGGGTAAATTCCCTTCATCTAGGAGGCCGCCTGCTGTGGGAAATAAAACACTTTATTCTCAGGGCTCTCTCCTCCATTCTGGTCCCCAAGGGACAGCTTTTATGGAGGATGAAAGTTTAGGAACAAAGTGAACAGGAACTGCTTTTGAAGAACAGCTTCAGTCTCGTTGAGCTTGTCACGAGAGGCCTCTGGAATAATAAACTAGAGGCAACATCCCCGGGAGTTTGTACAACACTTGCTGGACGCTGACTCCAGCTGCTGCCTTCATCACAGACCTGCAGACCCAGAGGCTTCGGAGGAATTCACTTGAAATGCTCTTGGCCAAAATAATGCAGAAACTCACCCTGTCCTCAACAATGGCATTAACATTTATTGCTAAGCAACCTTCTCCTCAGAGAACAAACTGGAACAGAAAGCAAGCTGGAGGATCACCAGTAAACAGCTCCATTTGTCTGGCCAGTAGGTGTTTCATTGCCTGAGTTCCAGCAAATTCCACAGCCCTCATTACCAGTCCCTCCTCACACATTGAGAGCTGGCTGCCAGCGGACTACCTGCTTGCTGAACCAAGAATGTAGAACTGGTCCAGGAATTCTCTTCTTTCTGAAGAGCTGTACTGATAGTTATTAGGGGAAAATGGTTTTTAAATCATGTGTATGTAAATGTTACTCTCCTGGGAATTTAGGGAAAAAATTAATAGCTTGAGGCCAGATAATCTAATCTTAGGGAAGAATCAGTAAAAGCAGGGTCCTACATGCTCTTTAATAAAGGTACAATAGTTGTGATCAGAAAGTTCTATTCGCATTAGATTACAAAGAAACAAGTGTATTTCATCATCTAATAAATGCCTGTGTTAGTTAGCTGTCACTGTAGAAAATCCCAAAGATAATCAATGTAAAATTAGAAAGGTTTTTTTTTTTTTTTTTTTTTTTTTTTTTTTTTTTTTTTTTTTTTTTTTTTTTTTTTTTTTTTTTTTTTTTTTTGGTGCCTCATGGTTTATAGATTCCAGTTTGTAGTTAGGTGGCTCATTGCTTCAGGGTCCTAGTGGGGTTGCCAAATGACAGTGGTGGGGTGCAAGGCACAGCGAAGCCACTAACATCCCGGGCCAGGAAACAAATGAGCTAGGGTGTGGTCAGGGTCCCATGATGCCTTTCAAGAACACTCCCCAAATGATTTAAAGACCTCCCACTAGACTGCCTCTTAGAGTTTCTGTTGCCTCTCCATAGTGCCACTCCTTGACCAAGCCTTTAGCACATGGCCTTTGGGGACATTGAAGATTCAAACTAGAGCAGACTAATTCATTCAAAAGTAAGTAGATGGTGGACATAGAATAACTTTGTTACTTGACTATTTTAGCTTAGATCGAATCCCATTCATTCATTCATTCATGCATGCATTCATTTATTTCATAAGTATTTATTGAGAGCTTACCATCAAGCAGGCACTCTGCTAGACATTTGAGGAATTAAAGCATTTTTTCTCTTTTTATAAATACTTTTATTGTCAATAATTAAATACATTGTATGAGCAAATCTTGTGGTGGTTCCCCCATTTCCCTCGTCTCTGTCCCCAACCCAATGGGGACCCCTTCTTGGTGGGCATACTGGATCAGTCCATGGGGTAGGGGGTTATATGAATTGCACAAGAGGTAGCCTGTTTTTTTCCCTTTGTTGTTGCTGAGGGGTTTTATTCTCCCCCACCATGGCTCTTACAATCTTTCTGCCCCCTCTTCCACTCAGTTCCCTGAGTCATGGTGGGTGAGTTTTAAATGCTTTATTGTTGAGATCTTTTTTTAAAATATTTTATTTATTCATTTTCAAGCAGAGAGATATAGAGTGAGAGAAAGAGGAGAGAAGAGAGCGCACCAGGGCCACTACCTTGTGGGGTCTGGCTTATGTGGGTCCTGGGGAATTGAACCCAGGGCCTTAGGCACTAGAAGCAAGTGCCTTAACTGCTGAGCCATCTCTCCAGCCCCTATTGTTGAGATCTTAAGTGTCTCTGGACTTCTGCTTTAGCAAGTCAGAAAACCCATGAAAAATTTTTTTCTTTTAAAGAGTCTAATGGAGAAACCATTCTAACAAATACTGCCAACCATAAGATAGTCTGTAGATTGGAACCATGGGAAATCAGGGCAGTGACATGATCTGATGTGCATTTTAATGACAGTATTTTGGAGGAGACTGAGGTCAAGGCTAGACTTGGTGAGGTGAGAGATGCATTGTATTGGTCAAGGTTCTCTAGAGGAACAGAACCCATGAAACAAATATGTATTGAGGGCAGTTTAGCCTCCCTTTGTTTTCCTCTCTAGAGGACAAGAACCAATAAAACAAATATGTATTAAAGGGAGGATTAGCTTCCAAGATATGGGCTAGGCTGTTCCAACAATAGCTCTCTACAGCCTGGAAAGTCAGAGATCCTGGCAGCTGCTGCCTCTATGAGGCTGGATCAGGCTGGTTTCCATCTCCTTAGAGCAAGCTGAGTGAATGGTAGAAGCACACATTAGTGGGTAAAAAAGAGATCTGGAAAAAAACAACATGTGCCAACAGCCTGACAAAAGAAAAAATAATAACTCCCACAGAATCCTGGAGCTTCCTTATGTACAGTTCCCCCACTGGAAGGTGGTCCACTCTGGAGGACACGCCTTTAATCCTAGCACTCGTTAGGCAGAGGTAGGAGGATCACCATGAGTTCAAGGCCACCCTGAGACTACATAGTGAATTCCAGGTCAGCCTGGACTAGAGCTAGACCCTACCTTGAACCCCCCCCCCAAAAAAAAAAAAAAAAAGAATCACTCACTCCATTCCTAATTTGGTCAAGTTGACAAGAGAACTTAACCATCCATACATTAACACGGCAAGGGCATGGAGCGGGGAGGGAAGGGTAGTGGCAGTAGTTACTGAGGAGAGGGACATATCAAGATCTTCTATTAAGTACCAACTAGCAAATTTAGTCATTTGGGTGTGAGAGAAGAAAAGGCAAGAAAGTTCTGGATTTCTAACTGGGGCCCTGTATATTTATAACCATCACTAATTGGACATATTTAGGTGTGTACACTTGACTTTTCCCTGACACAGGGCCATTATTAAATTATCCATAGTGTCTTTTGAAATTCTTCTTTATGGGAGAGATGGATCAGAAATTATTTTGTGTGTTTCCCATTTTGAGAACAGAAGCCCTACACTTAAAAATTTAGGATGAGGGACTGGAGAGATAGCTTAGCAGTTAAAGCGCTTGCTTATAAAGCAGAAGGACCTGAGTTCAATTCCCCAGTACCCACGTAAAGCCAGATGCACTAGGTGGTGGGTGCATCTGGAGTTTGTTTGCAGTGGAGTTTGTTTGCAGTGGCTGGAGGCCCTGGCATGTCCATTCTGTCTCTGTCTCTTTCTCTCACTCTCATAAATAAATAAATAAATAAATTTTAAAAATTTAGGATGAGAGCCAGATGTGGTAGCTCACACAATCTCAGCACTCAGGAGGCTGATATAGGATGATTGATCATTGTGAGTTCGAGGCCAGCCTGGGCTATAGAGTGAGTCCTAGGTTAGCCTGGGCTAGAATGAGACCCGGCCTCAAAAAATAAAATAAAAACATAAATTCATATGGGAAAACCGTCATAGCCTCAATAACAGGTAATAAAATTTTAAAAATAGGATGAAGATATTCTGTAAGCTGGTTTTTCTAAGTATTGAAGTAAAAATGGAGGTATTAAAGTAGAGGTTATTCTTATGGGTCACTTGGTTATTCCTGCTCCCATCTGTTTCCTGAGGTCACAGAGTGGGTCATAAGCAGGCGGCACAAACACACTGAGGTCTATAATACAGACAGCATGGCAGGCTGGGTGCCTGGCTCTCCTTCTCTGGTATCCAGAGGTGCCTCCTCAGTCTATCTTCAGGTCTCCACAGTTCCTTCTCATCCACGTGAGGAAGGTCCAGCACACGCACACTGTCCACAGTCCTTCTCGTCCACGTGAGGAAGGTCCAGTACACATTCACTGTCCATGGCCCTGAGTGCTTTCTTGTTTCTTTTCCCAATTTTTGCTGCCATCCTCGTATCGTGGCACGTGATACAAAATGTGTCTGCTGACCTGTTGACCATTCCTCTTTAAGTCTTCAGTCATATCAAACTATTTGTAACATGTGGACAAACACTTAAAAGGCGTTTGGTTTCCATAGATGTTTCTCTTCAGATGATAGGAGCTAATGCAGGGTTTTAGATCAAGGACTGCCTGATCTGAGGAGCACCTCCTTGATGTCAGCCCGCAATTATAGCCTCATTAAAGTCACCTTGGCCTTCCTCTGCAGGAGACAACAAATGTCCCTTAGCTACTTCTTGGCTGTCTGAGGTCATCATGTTGGTAGCAGGTTCAGCTGTGGCATTCATAGGTTAGTTGGCGAGAGGATCTAGAGTTTTCAGTGACCCATGAGTCAAAGGGTTGCACGGAACTCCATGGGGCAGCAGAGGGCTGTGGCATTGTTAGACCAGGAACTAAGAAGACCTCCTGGATATGAACTCACAGAAGACAGGAAGCGTCCCCATGTGTCTTCAGGTTCCAGGCCAGTCCGATGCCTGGCGTGTTGGAAGGCAACATACCTATTTGTTAAATGTTGGAAATTGAGCTCTACACAGCAATAGAATGAACAAAGAATGGCCGCCTTCAAGGGTCAGTAGTACATACCATGGATGTGTCTCTCTGTGTCGGTCAAATCTAGAGGGTAAGGCTACATCCAAAATGCAAAATAGTAAGCCATGATGTAAATGTGTGATTTCTGTGTGGCCACCTTCTTACTGTGACACTTCTATCTGACTGGGTGAACAAAGGCATTTTTAATAAACAAGTAAGTGGAAGCTTCCTGATGCTTAGCAGTTTGAATACTTGAAGGCCCACGCTGCTGGCTCTGGATTGTGCTCTTGATTTCCCACATCATCATAAATTACGTAAATTACGTAATCGAATATGGTAATGATGGGACAACGGAAGGCTAAGCTACCAGATGGTCATTAAACATAACATTGTCACATAGCAGTTATTGATAAAGGAAAACTCACATTATGTAATGTTAATGTGGGAAAAAAAGAAACTATATCTTGGCAAACATGATCTGTGAAAATAATATGAATCTGTTGATGGCTGTTTTCATTGGCTCTAAAAGTAAGAAATCATGGGCAAGTGGTTCAGACGCCTGGGAATTCCAATCTTTTATTCCTTCAGTTCTGTTTCTTTACTGGTAAACTGAGGAACAGCCTGATCTAGAACAGCGTTTTTTTTGTGGGGGGGTGGGGTTCCCACATGCTCTGAGCAGTGATTAGGGACTGTCTGGACAAAGTGGCTGTCACTGAGTAGGATGCCAAGAGGTGACCCACATGGCTTGCGTTACTTCTCCAGGTGGAACCTGATCATCCTTGACTCCCTGTTGCTCCATTCTTTTCTATGACTGCCTGGGGTTTCCTCCTTCCCAGCAGTCCTTGCTATTGCTAAATAAAGAGGCCTCTTGATTTATTAATCAATTAATCAGTGCATGCTGAGGAGCTGCTGGGGTAGTTAAACAGGGAAAATAAAATGCTGAAGGCCTGTCATCAAGACAGATTGTAATTAAGAACCACCCTCCCCCTACGATCTTCCTGCCCACCCTGCCTGCCCCATGTCTCCTTGCTCATCCACAGCTCCTCACACCTCACTTGGCCTGTGGGCCTCTGTCCCATAAAAGCTTGACAGCATGTTTCTGAAGAGATTTTATTTCTAATGTGATAGAGGAAAATGATCCTTGAATTGGGCTTCATCCATTATTTGCAATAACTGCTGTACTTCAAAAGTTCATCCAGGCCCAAAAGATGCTATGACGGGTCTGTCTGTCTGTGCATGGATATTACTCTCTTGTCTCATTTTTTCCATAAATGGAGCCAAGGAGCTGGAAGGATGTCACAACAAGGTCAGGTCATGGCCTGTGTGACAGAGAAGAGGTCCAGTGAGATAAGTCAACAACCAAGGTCACACAAGGTGCAGAACTGGGAAATAGCCCCATTCCCATCAATGTACTTAGCACCGTTTCTTTATATAATGCTACTCTCCTATAAAAGTTAAAGTAAATGAGAGAGCATCCTAATGAAGTCTACCTTGCTGATTTCCTTTAGGTAGGAAATCTGAGCTGAAGATTTTGGTGGGGGAGAGGAGAGGGCATTGAAGGGTTTTAGAAGGAGAGATCAGGCCAAAGTCTCACTTTGTAACCCAAGTTGGCCTGGAATTCATTATGTAGACCAGGCTGGTCTCATAGTGATCTCTCTGCCTCAGCCTTCCTCGTGCTGGGATTACAGGCATGAACCACCATGCCTGGCTGAAGATTTTTTTTTCAACAGTAGTATTAGATGGAAGTTTGTGATAGAAACATTGTGGACTGTTCAGTGGGTCAGGAAATCTGATATGGGATACAGATGATAATTTTCCACGGGACAGGTGACAGCCCTTGTTAATCTACAGAGGTATGCTGGGCTTCCCAAGCAGGCTGGGTCTTCCATCCAGATCTTTTTTTTTTTTTTCTTCTCATGGAACTTAGTGGCCTGGAGTTTCTGTTCTTGGTCACAAGTAGCATTTCCATCCATTATAAACTCTGTAGTCACAGAGAGACTGTGTACCCATGCCATGCTGGACAGAGGTTTGTTACTTCTTACTGGACATGCGAGAGCAGTCAGTCATTGGCTTTGACAATAGAAGAATCTAAAATGTTCTGATTACACTAGGTGGTGAGCATCCTTAGAAATTGTGTTTCATCTTGCATCTCCTTTAAAGTGTTCAGTATCCAGTTCTCATAAGCGTCTAGCATACAGATGTCTCTGCAGGTCAAGTTTCTTCTTCCTGGTGGATGTCAAACAGCCGAACCCTTGGGATGTAGACTTTTGAGTTGCACTTGGCAGCTTTGAGTTACAGGCTCTTTCTTCTGTTTGTGTATTCTCCAGGACCCTGCTTTCTCAGCTGTGATTCATGACAAACTCCAAGTCCCCAACACTATCCGGAAGGCATGGAATGACCGCGACAACCGCTGTGACATTTGTGCCACACATCTGAACCAGTTGAAACAGGAGGCCATCCAAATGGTGCTGACCTTGGAGCAGGCCGCCGGCAGTGAGCACTACGATGCCTCTCCCGGCTCACCCCCTCCCATCTCAGGCATCCCCACACTGGTGGGGTCCCGGCACATGGGTGGGGTCCAGCAGCCCAGGGAGTGGGCCTTTGTGCCCGCCCCCTATGCCACCTCCACCTACACAGGCCTCGTCAACAAGCACAGCAGCAAACCCAGCAGCCTCGGGGTCAGCAATGGGGCTGAGAAGAAGAGTGGATCCCCAACCCACCAGGCCAAAGTCAGCCTCCAGATGACCACCAGTCCCAGCAATGGGAACATCCTCAACTCGGTGGCCATTCAGGCTCACCAGTACCTGGATGGCACCTGGTCCCTTTCAAGAACCAATGGAGTCACCTTGTATCCTTACCAGGTGAGTACCTCTATATGCAAGGAAGAATAGCATTTCCTTTTGCAGGTATTGAAATAGCACTTCCATAGTCTTCCCATGAAAATAAAGAAGCCAAGGCAGAGAGGTAAACTGCACCTCCTTTCTCTATCTACCCAGCTGAGTTTCACGCCTTTACATGGCCCCATGGTTCTCACCAGGGAGCTTCAACCAGGACTTCTGCTTTGAGAGCAGATCTACCAACCTTCCCCTCCTGCTCTCTTTCTGCTCTCTCAGTATCTTCTTCCTCAAAGATCTCGTTGGTCCAGGCAATGCCCAGGGGCTTCCCAGCCAGCGTGTTTACTATGTGGCGTAGAGATTAAGAGCGTAGGCCTGGAAATACATAAGCTTGGCCCATTGTCCACTCATTAGCAATAAGATTTTGCTCAAGGGGTGTATCTCAGGCTCAAATGTTTCACTCTGGAATTGATAGAATAAGAGTGAGAATTTAGTCAGGGGATGTATTTAAGTGTGCTATCCAAAATATGGCATATGGTAGGGAACAACAACAGATATTTAAAATAAAATTAGCGAGAGCTTGTTGAATCCAAGAATACAATGAATTCTTCAAATAATGATTTTTAAAGAAACATGTGGGTTGGACTAGATTTTACGAGGAATAAAATATACGAAGAACAAATGGTCTGTGTTAGCACCCTGATTTCACTGTCTATATCTCCTAAAAGAGAAAGACTCCCTGACCTCTCATAGCATAATGGACCTTCACCCTTTTCTGTCTGCAACTCAGTTTGTATGGGGGTTGGGTTATGGAAGCCTCCCCCTCCTTCTTTTCCCTTTTAGGCACCAATATGAGCGTATGCCTTGAAGTCTCTCTACAGAAGTAAGAAAACATGTCTCAAATCTGAAAGCATTTGTTCTGAGCCAGGCATGGTGGTGCACACCTGTAATCCTAGCAATAGGGAGGCAGAGACAGAAGGATTCAAAGTTCATGGCCAGTCTGAGCTAGAGTGAGAGTTCAAATCTAGTCTGAGGCAATAGGGAGACCTTGTCTAAAAAAATTCAAAGGAAAAGGAAAAGAATTTGTCCTGATTTTCTCCAAGGGAATTTCTGTTGGATGAGTGTTGGACTCAGTGTATGCGTTTTAGGTCCCCTGTGTCTGTTATATAGAAAGTGGTCACCAAAGAGCGATTATTACTAGAGTGAAGAGGTGGCCACAGTCGTGGGTGCCTTAGCAGGGTATCGGCATATCTGATAACCCTAAAAACCTCAGGTCATTTCTTACATGTGCTCTGTAATGGGGGTGTGTGGTATGGGCAGCCTTTCACCGTGATACAGGGACTCAGGCTTCCTCTATCCAGTGTGCCCACATCTTCCAGGGGCCTCAGATTCCTCCACTAGACCTTCTGTAATTAGCCAAGAAATGAGGGGAGAGAACAGAGAGGATCTCATAGTGGACTTGGGGCCTTGATACTTGGAAAGTATCTATTGTTTCCATCCATCTTCCAGTGACAAGAATCCAGTATCCTGCCCCCACCTTCCTGCCAGGAAAACATGGGAAAGCCCATGTGCCCAGAAGCCAAATAAACCAGCCAAGTGTACACAGAGCAGTTTTGTGGTATGGGACAAAGCAGATGAATTCACTGTGGCTGATATGATTTAGGTGCCATGAACTTTCCAAAAGATTGTGCATACATGGTTTTATTAACTCTGTGGTAGACCTGTAAAATGGGGACAGGAGCTCTACAGTCTTCTGCCCGCCCCCCCTCAGGGACTGTGATGCTCAGAGAAACTAAAGGCCCTGGGGCTGCATAGCCAGGGACAGACCAGCATCGGCTCCCTCTGGCTGGTGGAATGCGTTTTCCTACCACAGCTGCTTCAGGGGGTCCTAGCTTGAGTCTCCTGTCTCTATCTTTTCCACACATGACCTGGAACACCAAAGAAAAGGAATCCTATTTTGACCCTCAGGGGCTGACTTTTGGATGACATTTTTGGATTGTTTAAATATATCATATTATGTTTTATAGCTTCATAATATATAGTCTGCAAATAAGATAAAGAGCCAATAAGGAAGTTTTTAAGGAGGCTTCATAGTCTAATCTTGGAAGTCCTTGCTTAGGCTATATGTTAATAAATGCCTGAAATGATTAACTTATTAAGAGAAAAAAGATTTCACATGGCTCACAGCCTGAGAGATTTCAGTCCATGATCATTTGGCTTCCATATTGGTTTCTTTTCTCTTCACTGTGACAGAACAGCCAACAAAAGCAACCTGAGGGAGGAAGAACTTATTTGGCTCATGATTGGAGGGGATACAGCCCACTGTGGTGGAGAAGGGACAGAGACTGTCAGCTCCATGGTGACAGACATCATGGTGGCAGGTGCATGCTGTTGGGATGCCTCACCTCCTCACAAATCAACAACAGGAAGCAAGAGCTGGGAATACCGGTGCTTATCTGGTTTCTCCTTCCCCCACTTTACGTGTCTAGGCCTCCAGTTCATGGGATGGTGCTATCTGTATTCATGAACTTCCCTCCTCAGTTAATCCTCTCTGGAATTGCCCCCACAGACATGCCCAGAAGTGTGTCTTCAATGCCATTCTAAAACCAAATTGACAATGAAAATGATAACCATCAGAGCTTCAAATCTTCTGGACCTGTGGCAACACAAACAATGTATGGTAGAGCAAAATCACTTCACCTCTTAGCCAGGATGCAAAA
>PVHP010024410.1:0-26442 GCA_004024765.1 Zapus hudsonius | reverse complement strand
AGCTACAACCTAGGGGCTAAAAGTGACTGGTTAGGTATGAACCAATCAGCTGTCTCTTTGACTCACCTGAGGGAACTTTGATTTCCAAGGACCTTCGTCTTGGCCCTCTCTTCCCCACATGGCAGGCTGAAAAATGGACCTCTGAATCTCCCTTAGAAAGGTAAGGCCTACCCCCACCCCAACTAATGCCTGGGGTGGGGGAAGGATCATGGTGGGAGCCCTCTGTTATTTTTTCTTCCAATGCTGTATAGCTAAATAACGTAAGTTCTGTTAAACTCTCCACGTTTTCTCCCCACACTGGTGGCTGGAGAACTCTGTAACTCCCCATGTTCCCTTAAATAATAAAGTCTCCCACTATACCTTACTGTCTTGTTGCCTATGATTTTAATTCTTTAACTTTGTAGACAAGAATCTGGGTACTCCTCAAATTTGGGGGTACATTAGAATTTTGCTGGACATTATCTAAATTCTAACCCCCAGCTCACCCCATTACACCTGCAAACTCATGAAATGTTCACTTCATTCCATAATCTTACCACCCTTGTTTTAATATAAAAATCAGTTCACTGCTTTTCCTTTACCGACAAATGAAATTATTAACTCCGAGAAGACGCACAAAGAGGAGTTTTTACATTTTCCCATTTGTTTCCCTGTGGCTCTGTGTGCCCTTTGTAAAACCATCACACACCCCTGGGAAATATTAGCCATAAGTTTGGAAAATAGCTTTGTAACAGATATCCAAGAGTGTTTAGGCCTTAGTTTTGCATTTAAAAGTAAGTTGTAGCCCTAATAAATAATAGCCAATGTAGTTATAATATATATAAGCAAATTCTTCATGTTTCCAATATGCTGTGTACTTCTCAATGTGCTCATGTGATCTATGTTAGCAATGCTTTGAGACAAGCGCTATACATAATGCTGACCACTATTTCATAGATGCAACCCTCATGCACCAAGATGCTAAGTCACTCTCCCAAGGTCACACATCTAGAAAGAGGTGGTAGAGCTTAGATCCCCCCACCCCAGCCACAGACAGACAACCTGGGTTCACAGCTTCCTCACAGCTTCCAAAAATGGGGCAATTCTCAGGCTGAGTCAACCCAAGATTCTAGCTGCAAGAAGAAAAAGCACTTGTCCCAAGACCAAAGAATTATAGGGAAGCCAGTGTTATACACACCTGCACTGTGGACTCCGATCACATGAAATTGACTGAGTTATGGAAATGGGAAACAGATGAAGAATTTGTCCACCTTATGCTGGGCATCCTGCTTCCAAGTGATAGTCTTGTCAGGCCCAAGTAGAGAAGAACTATGTTTGAAGCTGTCCAGTTCAAGGCACCCTGGTTAGAGCAATTTGCTGGAAATTTGGGGGCAATTTTAAAGCCACAAGGACACCCCATCAATTCCATTAAAATCTGCTGGCCATGCCTGATTTTGTCATGGCTGTGAAGAGAGCCTTTGTGAATTATCCACCGTCAACCCAAATCAGCATTCGATTTGGTGTTTCAAATATCCCATTTAGTTTTGAAATTAGTTGAAAGGATTCTACATAGGGGCCATGTGAAAAAAAAAATAGTCTGTCCTGTGCTCATGAAAAAAAAAAAAAAGCTGTGTTCTGATTAACTGCATGTGACGCTGAAATATTTCTCTGTGAAAATGACCTCCATCTGGAGGCTGATTTTGATTCGCTGGTTGCAGAATTAAATTCCACCTTGTTGGTTTTATGTTCCTCCCACTCTTTGTCCATGCATTCACTAAACAGCTATAACCAACCAATGGTAGGTGTTTGTATGGGAGAGAAGGAGAACGGCCAAGGTTGAATGAGCCAAGGTCTCTGGCCCCAAGCAGTTCATGGTTTGACATAGAGAAAGACATATAAAAACATACAATGGTGGTATATGGTATAGACAAACCCAGGTCAAGCCAGTTACAGATCTCAGATCCACTCATTTTCCAATGGCTTGACTGCTTTGATTATCACATATACTAGTTTGTGAAGGCTTCCATGGATGTGGAGACAGGAGGATCCCTAGTGCTGGTTGGCAGCTCTCCTAGGCAAATGGGCAAACTGCAGGTTCAGTGAGAAACCCTGTCTCAACATAAAGGCAAGTGATTAAAGAAGACTGCAGGGGTTAATCTCTGGCCTCCACAAGCACAGAGGCACACACACTCGAGAGACATGCACACACACACACACACACACACACACACACACACACATGCAAAATACTAGGTTGTGCTATCTGTGTGTCAGTAACTGGATTATTTATCTACAATTAGGGTTGAAATAACCAATTAGATGCCGCTCAGGCTAATTTCAAGAGGATGTGTGGAAATAGTAGCTCTGGTCTGCTTGTCAAGCTGTCAAACACATCCCACGGGTGCAGGCCAGGAAGCACCTGTGTGCACCTGAACTTATCCAGGAACCTCACCCTCCCTATTTCTCCCAAGCTTCATAAGCACTCTCAGCCACAAGCAACATGCCTGTGGCGGCACCTCTCAGCACAGACATTATCTTGTGGGCAGCAGGTAAGTGACTTGCCCAAAAGTCCTCAGCTAGCTAAAGGCACACAGGGGTACCTAAATTATGTTCCAAAAGATGGGTCCCTCTGGTACATCTGGCTACACCAAGTACTTTTGGACACCATCGTGTTCATCATATGATTGAATGACATTACCCCCAAATCCAGATGCTGCCTTATTTGGGTCATCTGGCCAGTTTTAAGAGCGGCCATTGAATATGCAAGGAGAAAATGGCCTGTTATAGTTAAGTTCATGAAGAACCCAGTTGGAGCACATAGAACCTTCCAGAGATAGCTTTCCATTTCATTTGGTCTTCCTGGATGCTCAGCCTTGGGGTTGGCCTTTCTTCTTTATTCCAAGTGACTCTGGAATCATCTTCAGGATGGTCATTTTTTAAAAAACATACACAAACTCATCTATATTCATTCTCTTTGTCTTTTTGTCATATAAATAAATAAATAAATATTTTTAAAGTGGGGCATGGAAGCATGTGCCCTTTATCCCAGCATGAAGCAGGCAGAAACAGGTTGATCTCTGGGGCTTGCTGGCCAGTCAAGACTACTTGGTAAGTTCTGGGCACACACACGTGTATGCACACCTGAACACACATTTCACTTACACATATACAAACACACAAAAATGTGCATACCCAATATATGAATACAATATTAAAAATGAACTTTTTCCTTTTTTTGGGGGGGGGGCTTTGACTTAAACGAGAATCTCAACTCAGCTTTTTGAAAGTCAGAGTGCCCTTTGTGGTGGGAAATTAAGTTTCTGTCGCACCCGGGGGGCAGTTATTACTCATTGGGTACTTTTAGGAATTTAAATGTGATCAATTAATTGATGGTAAAAATTATATTATGTAAATGCAAATTCAGAATTGAGTTTGGTGCTCCCTGTGGCCTGCAAACATTTTGAAAGGCCAGGTGAGGCCTGAGGAAATTGTAAGTTTTAGTCCTTGCTATTAAAAAGAATAAGAAAAGAAAAGAAAAAAATAACAAAAGAAAGAAAAAGTGAGTTTGCAACAAATCCAGTAATAAGGGCAGATTTTTTTTTCCTTTTTGACAATGTTATCACAATCTGTTGTCACCATCTAACTGTACCATAGAGACAAGGATGTAAAGGAATGGTGCAGCTTTTGTTCACCCCTTTTGTTAAAGATTCTGCTATACAAGTCTTATGAAGCTTCTGAAGCTCATAAATGCTGGGACCCCAAACAACTTAGGAAAATAGAAAGACAAAAACTCAGGGAGGAGGTGAGGGTGGTAATAAAATGAAATTGAAGAGAGTAACACAAAAGAATCCGGAGCCATTAATTTTTATAGCTGATTCAGCTCCTAATATTTTATGAGGTTTAGAAATATGGGAACAAAACACCCTAATATCTGCTCATGTTCTCTTCCTGTTGTTGTTTAAATGCTAAGATAAGCCTGTCATATTTGCACTTTCAATGTGGCCTTATTACAGCTAAATACCCTTATGACAGAAAACCTGGTTATTGGAGGGTTTTTTTGATTTTGTTTTTGTTTTTTTGTGTGTTTGTTTGGTTTTGGGTTTTTTTTAGGTCTTTGTCCTTTTTCTTTTGAGTTGGGTGTTTCACCTTTTCCAGTCGGAATGTCTGGACCAGTTCATGTACTGTTTTCCCTTCCTTCCTGTTTTGTTGTTGTTGCTTTTGTTTGGTTTATTGTTTTGTCGGGTGGCAGGAGGATTTGTGTTCACTGGTTTTTCTAGACTTTCCAGCTTAGGATGTCTCCATTTTAATGTAGATGTTGACTCTCCACTGGGGAGGGAGGTGAGAGGCCTTCTGCTGCAGAATTAGCATCAAGGTGACAATATGGGCTACAGAGAGATGCCATGTTTCCCTAAGCAGAGCTGCATGAATCCAGTTTGAATATTCTGAGCCATTTATTTGCAGGTTGACTGGGATTGCACTGGGGACAACATGACCCAAGTCAGATCTACATATTTACTTAGGTCACAACACAAAACTTTAGGTCAAGCAGTCACGTTCTAAAAGTAGCTGGAAGGTGATTATAGCGATGGGTCTAGGATGCAGTGATGGGGGCTTTACCCAGGACCCTTCAGAACAAATAGTAACTGTGTATAGAAGGGCACATTTTCACAGCCATATTCACTATGAAGAAATTGGGTTAAAATATGCTCTAGATAAGGCTGAATCATGTGGAGAACACAAGGCATTTTGAACCACAGCTCCCGTCTACACTCAAGCTAGTGGGGGTGGTTTTGCTTTATAGAGAAATTATGATTCATTCCTTCCTGGCTTCCTTCCCTCCCTCCTTCCTTCCTTCCTTCCTTCCTTCCTTTCTTTCAACAGGTTCACTCTATGTAGTCCATACTGGCCTCCAACACACAGTCCTCCTGCTTCAGCGTACCAAGTGCTAGGATTAGAATTGTAAGCCACTACTCCAGTCCATGAAGTTCATTTTAAAAGCAAGAATACTTTTTAATTACAAAACTACTGGGGACAGAGAGGGGGGAAATGGGGGTACCATCACAAGATTTGCTCACACAATGTATGTAATTATTCATAATAAAGACATTAATTAAAAAAAACCATTGTTGTGCTGCCCATCTGCTGCCCTGTTTTACTGATAGGCCATGAAAGGGAAGGGGGGAGGTGAGTAGCTATTCTTACATAGATTCGATGGGGACATGTTGCACAGGTGGTCAGCAGCCCATGTTGCTCCTCAGTGACGCTGCTCTGGTGCACTGGAGGCCATCAAAATCACTCACTGGAAACAGAAGTAAATAACTTTCTCCAGAGCTCTTCAACAATCTCATACCTTTGAGAGCATAAGGACAGTTGATCTTGTTGAATGTCAAATACTTGTTTGCTTTACTAAGTAAAGTACCCAGTCTGTCCTCATATCCCCCATGGAACCCTGATCATTCAATGAGAAACTGGTGTGTAGCCTAAACAATACATTGTGACAGCACCCTACTATGTACACATTATGATATTGTTCAGGTTATTTAAATGATCTGTCCCCCAGCTGGCCAAGTAGAGGCTGGGAATAATCATTGTATTAATGTCAGGAGTTATTTAAAAGATAGCTTCATTAAATGCATGGAATAGGCTTAGAACAGTTAAAACAGTGCCTGACATATGCAAGTCATCAATAAATATAAGCAATTCTCTCTCTCTCTCTCTCTCTCTCTCTCTCTCTCTCTCTCTCTCTCACACACACACACACACACACACACACAAACAATGACACACTATGCATACATAGACAATTTATTTCAGGAGTCAGAAGAGAGAAAGCCCCTAAAGTCAAGTATCACGTGCTTTTCTGGAGACTTTTATAGAGAGGAAATAAGAAAATAGCAGGAGAATGAAGTGAAAAGTGGTAGACCCTGGCAGAAATGGGAGGAGAAGAGGTCAAAGGGAAGTATTTGAGTGAGGCCCCAGGTGCCTGACTTGGCTCACAGCCTTGAGAAACTCCAGCAATTCAGTGTTGAAAACATGAAGAGTCCCTCCCTACTTCAAAATGCAGACCAAGAAAACCATCCTTTGCACCTCATCTGGTGTAAATATTCAGCTTACAAATGGATGCTGCTTCTTGTCACGTGCCATGGATGCTTAATGTTGATTTAAGCGCTCGGTTTGAGGGTCTGTCTTCCAGACGTGCGGTTCACCGCAATAGACAGCTGTTGATACTCGGATCCCATGAGCATTATAATATGTTTTAAAATTGCGACACTTTCAAAACCAGATGTTCGACATAAACTGCACACAAGGGGGGAAAAAGAGAAACAGAGAGAAAGAAAGGGGTAAGAAAAGAGAACAGTTGTATCTGTCACTTGGTATAACACTGGAGCTCTTCAAGCTAGGAAATCCATGACAATGGGAAGTGAGCCCCATAGAGCCTGTCCTGGCCTTTCTCCTGCAGAAGAGATTACAGGGAAATCATTTTAACAGAAAGCAGCAATCTGTCCTCATAATCAAGCTAGGGAGCCACAGCTAGCCACAGTTGGCCGCTGGAGCAGCTGTGGTTCTGAGACTCTCCACCCTAGCTTCTTCCTCGAGTCCACTGTGCGTTGACATCAGACTGCCTAGTCCATCTAAGGCGCTCTGTGGATTACATTACATAACCTTGTGAAAACCTCCATGAACTTTCTATGTGCTCCCTTTTGAAGAAACGACAGCTTTTTGTGGTGTAGATATAGGTATGGATAGTGTCACGTTGTTCACAATGACCACATGGGGTTAGATTACCTAGTTCACATCCAACTCCACTGCTTAGCATCATCACAGGTCAGTGACTGCCTGCAGTCAGTCCCCAACTCCACTGCTCAGTGAGCAGCATGGGTGAGTAGTACCCTGAGTCCAAGCCCTGACCCTACCACCTAGCAAGCACGATGGCTCCATAGTCTCCCACCTATATGGAGACCTTAAGGCTGCCTATCTAAAAAGGGAACTAAAGCATTTGCCACAGTTCTTGGTGCCTAAGAAACAATCTGTCCATTTTACCAATTTTACATGTAAGACTCTTCCTGCCCCCATTCAAACTCTTTAAGAATAAGTTGCTCTGAAAGAAATCTTGGCAATGCTGCCTCCTCCCCTGGGATAATTGGATAATTTGGGGTGTCCTATAGCCAGCCCAGGAAATCACTAGTCCACACAATTGGAAATGACCAGTTTGGGGAGAAGTGCAGTGGCGGCACGGGGTAATGGAATGGCAGAAAAGTCAGACAGACCTGAGCCCACTCCCAAGATCTGATTGTCATGAGAGGTGTAGCCTCATCCCTGAGCATCAGCCCCTCAGGATCATGATGTCACTGCATCCTTCATCCCACCTCTTCCTAGAAGGGCACTGGAGTCAAAGGGACCAACTTGGCTACGTGCCTGGCAAAGTAGTAAGCATTTTACTCATGTTGTTTCTTTTGTTCCAACATCTTTAAGGCTTCTAAAGCATTATATATATATATAACCTCTGCCCAATCAAATCACATTATCACATTATGTTGCTCAAATACTTCCTCTGATTTAAAAAAAAATCCAACCAACTAACTGGTCAATAAAATAAGCAACTACTTAATAAGAATGAACAAACAAAATGCTGTGTGGTTATCCTTTCCCTTTGTATAAACCATACTTCCATCCCCAATGCAATATATACCTTCATCCCTCCCCACCCAGCCTCAGATCCCACCATCCTGAGCTGTCATCTCCTCCCATCTCCTTCACCTTTGGGTCTTTGCACTTCTGCCAAGTATGGCCCATGTCCTCTCTCCTATCTGGGTCTCAGCCCAACCTGCTACCAGCTGTGTGTTCTCTTAATACTTAATGCATGCACCCAGCCCAGCCCGGACTTCCTTGTATCATTCTTTCCTGTTAATTGTCTTGCTTACTTGCCTGTAAACCCTCTTAAGAGAGGGTTGGTATCTTATTCACCATGTTACCTTAGCATTCTCTATACTGCTGTCTGGGAAATCACTGAATGCTTGGATGAGGAGGAGTGAGTGGGTGGATAGATGCATACTACATGAATGGGTGAATGAATGGGCTAATGGATGGATGGTTAGAAGAAAGGTAAATGAACAGATGGATCATTGAAGATAGAAAGTAAGACCCTTAAGCTAGGTTAGTATAGTGTCTGCCAACTGCATGTGGCCCACAGTATGAACAGTGGTAATGAATTAGCTATGAAGTTAAAACATCTCTTGTCAGTTACTGGACTCTCTTCAAGTTCTGGTCCTGGCACTATGGTCCGCTGGCATGACAGACCTTCTCTGCCCAATTCTCCACTCTCATTTATCATACTGGCTATCTTTTCCTCTGTGTTCAAGACTCCCAGCATTCTCTCTGCCATTCCCTATTTAGAAGGTCCCCCTGAGCACAACCTCTCTGCTATATTCTGCTTCTGCACTCATTGCTTGGTTCCTACTCACCCTGGATGACCTTCATGGCTCCTTATGATCTCTTACTCAGCCAGCCTTATCCCCCTTCACCCCTCCTCTCCTAACTGGGTCAGGCATCTCTGTTATTTGTGCTTAAAGCCCCTCTCTCATGTTAAGCATAGCACTTAGCACAATTCTAATTATGTAGGAATTGGTGTGATTATTGGTTGAAGAACTGCCTCTTCAACTTCAGCATAAACTAGAGGGTTGGGTTAACTTTACTGCTCAAACCCACGGTATCACCAGGACCTGAGCCACAGTGTTAACTTCAGAAATAATACTTGTTATTGATATTAATGTATTGGGAACAGGATCTATGAATTCTATAATATTGTTCATTAAATTCCAGGTAGTACGAAGTATATTGGTTGTTAATAGTGTGTAATCCTGATTAATCACATCTGGTACATAATTATGGAGATAATAGGGAGCAATATCTCAGTTCTAATATCAGATTTTTGAGGAGGTCCATCATAAGTCTTTATGCCTCAAAATGTAGTTAAGATCCACTCTTTTCGAGGTTGAGAAGGTTCTGGCAAACCATCAGGGGTTTTGCCCACAGTCCCTGCAAATATGTTTGCCTGTGTTTTCCATCTGTGCCTGCTTTCTTTTGACACAACATCCTTCATAACTCTATGTTACACATGGATCTTCTGTGTTCCTTGAAGTCATCAATGATTCATGCCTAGGGAATGAGTGGGTCACCAAAGACATACGTGGACCAGAACAGCATGCAGCATGCATAACAGTTTCCCTCCTTTGAGAAAGAAACGTTCCAATAATGTCTGGAAGAGAAATGGATCTCAGTGGTCCATAAGGCAGATGCTTCAGTCATTATTGGGGTATCAGGCAAAGGAGCAGGAAGGTCAACCAAGCATCTCAGTCTTTCAAAAATGAAACTGTGCAAAGGCAGCCCTGACTTGACACTCTTTCCCATATGTCAAACAAGAAGGTTCATCATAACAAGGCAACATTTGCTGTTTACTATGGTCCAGGCACAGTGCCGAATGCTGGCCAGGGAATCTTTGTACCATGTTTAACTCCTCATGACTACTCCACAAAGTTTCTTATTGTCATTTATGTAGGATCAGAGTCTCCTACTTTTAATAAAGAAGAAATGGGCAGGGTTTAGTTGATAGTTCATAGTTGTAATCCCAGCATTTGGGAAGACGGCAAGTTTAAGGCCAGCCAAGAATACACAGTATGACCCTATCTAAAACAGAAAGTAAAAGAAAAAGGAAAGAGAGGAAGGAAGGAAGGAAGGAAGGAAGGAAGGAAGGAAGGAAGGAAGGAAGGAAGGAAGGAAGGAAGGAAGGAAGGAAGGAAGGAAGGAGAAGAGAAGGTATAAGCATGTTGGGATAAAGATATACCAGGGACTAGAGAGATGGCTCAGCAGTTGAGGTGCTTGCCTGCAAAGCCTAGTGACTCAGGTTTGATTCCCCAGTACCCATGTAACACAGATGCTCCAAGTAGTGCATGCATCTAGAGTTCATTTGCAGCAGCTAGAGGCCCTAGTGTGCCTCTCTCTCTCTCTCTCTCTCTCTCTCTCTCTCTCTCTCTCTCTCCTTACAAAATAAACTAACTAACTAAATAACCAAAGGTTCCAAACGAATAAGTAGCAAGAAAGAGTCAGAGTGAGTTTCTGTATAGAAGCCCATGTCAAAAGGTTCTAAAATTCAAAGGATAGGGGCAGCTTTCTGGTGATTCAGCAAAGGCATTTATGAGCAAACTAAGACTTGCTTAGTAAATGCATACTTCTACCTGGAGTGGACTGTGTTTGTTGGAGGGAGAATAAAGCAGGGCAGGAAAGGTTGCCTGGTGTATCAGTTACTTTCTGATTGCTGTGAACATAGACTCAACCAGAGCAGTTTATGGAAGGAAAAGGATTTAATTTGGCTTAGAACTTCAAGGGGGGTTACAACATGGCAAGGAAAGTATGCCAGGCTAGAGTTGGAAGCTGGTCTCACATGCAGCATAGAAAGATGAGAGAGAGAGAGAGAGAGAGAGAGAGAGAGAGAGAGAGAGAGAGAGAGAGAGAGAGAAAGCTAAGTCTGTTATAATACCCCAAATCTGAGGCACTGAGGACACTCAACTCATCAAAGCAGAAATCCAGAGGAATGCAGAAAGGGAATTTGGGACTGTGGTGGTTTCATTCAGGTGTCCCCCACAAATGTATATGTTCTGAATGCGATGGCAGTTTGGGTATTAGAACCTTGTTGGAGCTGTATTGTTGGGGGCAGATTTATGGGGATTATAGCCAACTTCCCCTTGCCAGGGTTTGGCACAATCTCCTGTTGCTGTTGTCCATCTGATGCTGGCCAGGAGGTGATGTCCACCCTCTGCTCATGCCATTGTTTTCCCTGCCATCATGGAGCTTCCTCATGAGTCTGTAAGTCAAAATAAACCCATTCCTCCACAAGCAGCTTTTGGTTGGGTTCTTTTCTGCATCAATGAGAAAGCTGACTGTTTGGGTACCAGAGATCTGTCATAGCTGCTAGAACCCTGATTCTGTGGCTTTGGGCCTTGTGGAACTGATTTGTAGGAGGGATGAGGATGGATTTGAAAACTCAGCTTAAGAGACACCTTGCAGTGCTGTAAGTACAACTTGATGGACCATTCTCATCAGAGTTGAAAGACCTGAATGCAGTAAGGACTATGGACTGTGAGGTTTGGCTTAGGAGGGTGAGAAAGAACTTTGCTGGGACTGTTCCAGAAGTGGTTTGTGTGAGAGGCTTGCTGTGTTCTGCCTGTCTGTTTTCTGAGAACTAAGGCAGGTTTGCTTTGCATGGAAATGGACTGGTGTGAGCAGATGGAGATGGCATAGAAAGTGATGAAATCTGGGATGAAACTGCTGCCCATTCAGCTGCAAGTGTTTGAGAAATGACAACCACTGAGATTGGGCCAGGTGATCTGCATTGGGACAACTGGAAGAATGAAGATGCTTTTGAAGTAAGGGGTCTGAATGTTAAGGAGGTTTCCTGCTTTTCAAAGTTGGTTTTATTCCTCCATGGATTAACAAGTTGGTAGCCCACCTGTTACTATGGAGTATAACAAATGCAGGAAGAGGGTCATCAGATGTGCAACATGGCTTTGGCCATGGGCAGTGTGAAGCAGGTGTGTTGGATTGCCTGTGTGGAGGCCCAATGGAGCCATGAGGATGCATTGTGGGTTGCAGTGGAGACCCAGTGAAATGCCAGGACTATGGGAATGCTGCCAGGGAGAGCTGCCAGCACCGGATGAAGTTTTCTTGGACTATAAGTAGCTGAGCTGGAGGGGCAGAATCAGAACTCCAAGAGACTTGTCATTGGTTGTCATTGGACTTGGGGTTAGAGTTTGATGTTTGCCCTGTTTTGCTTTAAATCTTGTATTGGTTCAACCTGTTTTTGCTAATGCCCAATGTGATCTTTTATGGCATGAATATTCTATGCTATTATGGGTTTATTTTGGGAGTGTGTATTATGGCTCAGTTAAAGACCTTAGATTATGGGAATATTTTAATATCATTGGGATGGATAAAACCTGTGGGGATTTTTGAAGTTGAGCTGAATGCATTGTATTTTATATCATGTATGATTGTTGGTTTATTGGGGCCAGGGATAGACTATGATTGTTTGATCCAGGTGTCCCCCACACATGAATGTGTTCTGAATGCTGGATCCCCAACTAAAGGCAGTTTAGGTATTGGAACCTTGTTGGAGCTGTGTTGTAGAGGGAGGGCTTATAGGTGTTATAGCCAGCTTCTCCTTGCCAGTGTTTGGCACACTCTCCTGTTGTTGTTGTCCACTGGATGTTGGTCAGGAGGTGATATCCACCTTATGCTCATGCCATCATTTTCCTTGCCATTGTGGAGTTTGCCCTCAAGTCCATAAACCAGTATAAACCCATTTCTCCACAAGCCCCTTTGGGTTGGTTTCTTTTCTGCAGCAAGGAGAAAGTTGATTACAATAGGGATATGAGAGGATAACATGGGGAAAATGGGACCAACTCATGATTTGTTCATACAGTACAGCTTATAATTAATTTTAAAATAAAAAATTTAATATTGTGTAGGTTATAATACTTTTGTATTATGCAAAAAAGCCCCCCCCACAGTGACACACTTCCTCTAGCAAGGCTCCACCTCCTAAAGATTTGACAACCTTCCCATATAGCACCACCAGCTGGGGATCAAGTATTCAAATACAGGAGCCTATGGGGGTATTTGATATTCATATACTACACTGGGCCATGGAATATCTGTTTCTAGAGGAGCACTCTAGATTCAGTCATGGCAACATGGATATCCTGACTCATTCTAGGAGTATTTGTTGGAATGGGTTGTTGGGAGAACATAAAGTCAGGAAGGCCAACAAGAAAACCATTGCAGTAACTTACTCTAAGTGTCCTAGAGTTATCTTACTATCCTATCATAAAGAATGTAATTGCCCAAGATATTGACCCCAATGCCTTACAGAGACATCACAGTCTGTGCATGGTGTTACATCACCTTGTTTAGCATCTTCTAATGCCTCCTCCACTCCCATATGACACTTAAGTATTAATAGTTAAATGTATGGTTTGGCTGTACTCTTACTTAACTCAAGAGGTTCACCCATGTTATTCCTGTTCCTGAAACATACTCCCTGAGTTCCTTAGAGGAACAGCTCTTTTCCATCCTATGTGTTCTCACAGCCTCAATATTAGTTCCATTGTCCCTGGAAGCTTCCTGGATCCTTTTACTTGGAAGGTCTTCTATGTAACCCTGTTACTCTTTCAGTTTTGTTTTAATTTCACTTATTTGTTAATTGAATAAGCATGCATGAACTTCATTAGACCTTTCTCTCTGTCTCTCTCTCTCTCTTCCACACACATGCACGACAGAAGCTTTACCGTATCAGAGATGATATCTC
Organism: Zapus hudsonius; assembly: GCA_004024765.1. Lineage (NCBI taxonomy): Eukaryota > Metazoa > Chordata > Mammalia > Rodentia > Dipodidae > Zapus > Zapus hudsonius. The sequence goes on along the minus strand of PVHP010024410.1, from coordinate 13,103 downwards.
CCTTTTCATAGTCATACCTTCTATGTTTAGCACAACATTGCTGAATATTTACCAGTGTGGTGAGGTTTCAGGATGCCCAGTCTGCAAGTGTACAATGGACTGAAGTGGTTTTGATCAGAATAAGTCAAAAGAAGGATATTGAGGCTGGACTTGGAACATGGCCCTGTGTTCTGCAGCCAGCCATGGCCAACTGCCAATCTCATCAGTAGGAAGTAGAGACTTGGTGATTAGCAATTAATCGACCCATTCAACTAATCCAACTCCAAGGAGCAGGGGGAGGAGGGGAGCAACACTGCCCAAGTGGCTACTGCAAGATACTTCTGACCACAAGAGCAGCCATATCTATGAGATTTGTGCCTTGTTCCTCATCTTGACCAAGATAGCTGTCACAAGCTCCCACTACTGCAGAAGGAGCAAGACTGCATGCTATTAAAAATACATGAAATAGCACAATTGCTAATGTTGAAATCTCCAAATGGAGAGATACTTTCAAACCCAATGGAGAACTACATTTCTTGGGTTCTTACATGATAGAAAATATCTGTCTTCTGCTTTTGTATTTAAATTATAATGTGACTGGTTATACATTTTAGGTGTCACCCTTTCTTTCCCTCAAAGTGTTTTATACATTGTCCCACTATCTTCTAGGATCAAATTATCACTGACATATAGTCAGAAGCCAGTATGATTTTTTTTCTCCTTATAGAGAATGTAACTGAGTTATCATAAGAGCCTCACACTTTTCTTGGCAACTTGAGAGCCATGCATGTCTTAATATTGATGAGTTTCTATCAGTTTTTCCTGGAGGGCACTGTGTTCTCTCAAGTTATATTTTGAATATTTTTCTATTTTATTTATGTTATTCAGTCCTTTTTAAAAGATATAAACAACTGTATTATATTTAATCTCTCCTACTTCCCTAATTATTATTTAACTTCTAATCCTTTTAGGTCTTTAAAACCATAAATTGTACTATTTTAATTTAGTAAAATGTTCATGAATGATATCATTGAAAATGTCTTCTCTCTTTTTTATTTTTCACATTCTTTTAATTTATATATGTCAGATAAATATATACACATAAATATATGTCATATCTAATGTTTTTACCCTATTCCATTGCTACCAAATTTCTTGAATATACTTTTTTACCTCTTGCCTTTTATTATTTAATTTTAGTCACTTGTCTCAAGCAGGCCATCATATCCTTAATTATTTGTCTGCTATTCTTCCAAAGTGACATCGAAAGGTATTGATTTCTTTGAAGGTTTGTATACCTTTTTTTTCTGGCTTTTCTGAGTTTAGCCATACCATTTCTCTTCTGTGGCTGTTGGTGCATTAATCCTTAATCCTTTGGAGGTCTGCTTTGAAGTCTCAATCCATACACATCATTCTTTGGCTAATCTCTTGAGAGAGTTAGCTGAGTATGAGCCCGATTGACTAGAGACAACTATCTCATTGGCTCATGCTGTCTAAAATCTTCAAAAAATGGGAGACAATGGTCCCTGAGTGTGTGTAGGATACGGGTAGAAGTCATCTTCTGTAAACCAGAGTCAGGCTTATCCCTGTTCCTTACCTTAACTGGAGCCTTATTGGAACAGAACACCATAACCAGCCAGCTGGGTGAACATCATCTGGGAATTGTAAAAATGCAAACTACCCGCTCCTCCTGGGACTCACTGCAAACAGGCCTGCTTTAAACAGGATCACTGGGTGGTTTATGTGCACATTAAAGTTCTGCAACCCTGTCCGAGGAGACTTCCTCTGCAAAGCTGTTTCCTACCTTAGAGATCCCCCTCCACTCTGATGTCTTTAAATGCCAGCTTTTATCTGTACTCTATGAAGGATGTCTGTGGAACACAGTTCTCGGCTGGGGAGAGAATGCCCAGGACTGTATTTGAAGCTCTCGAGTTAGTTGATATTTTTCAAAATGTGAGTCCTTGTCAGCTGAGATTTACTGCCTATTTGAAGAGGAGAATGGCTGCCTGAGTGAACACACTGATCAATAATTCAAATTAAGAAATCCCATTTTTTAACACTCACACTGTCCCAAAATTATGGCAGGGCCCAACTTGTAATGATTACAAACTTTAGCTATCAGAGATTCTCCTCTGATTCTTTCCCAGGGAAAGAGAAAGCTGAGAAAAACCACTCTGGGTCTGTTAAGAGCCTGTGCTTCTTGGAGACATGACCAATGGTTTGTATTATCCCTGCAGGAATCTTTCATTGTGGGCCGAATCATAGATTGAAAAAGCATGTACTGGGCCCCCTGTAATGAAGATGGAGACCCTGCCTTGAGTAGACCGGGAAACTCACTAGCACAACAGATCGCTTCCTGAAGATGCGAGAACATCTACCATCCTAAATGTGATTTTGAGGCGCTCCGCTCTCCTGAGCCGTGATTTGTTTTCTGAGAAGACAGATCAAGAGAACATGGTCTTCCAGGGCACCCTGAGAAATGTAAGATACATGGAAGGGAGACCTCCCTCATGCCACAAGGCGGAAATAAATGAGAGGCTTGACTTCAAGCCTCCCAGTGTGGGGTACCTTCATCCCCATAATGAATGACCACCTGCTACCCAACAGGAGGCTGCTGCGGAGGCTGAAGCATGCCGCTGATGCCCTTCTAAGACATTGGACGATTTTTCTCTATTGCAGCCATGTGACAAAGCCCAAATATTTTGTAAATAAACCAACTCTGAATCATAAATCAGTGTTTCTATGCCTGTAGCATGAGGTTTAAAGGATCAACTCCACTGCTCCAGGGCCTATATTTTTTGCTGGAAATGGAGACATCTCCCATGAAAGCAGAGTGCCCTATAGTATCAAGTTCAATGTCTCACTGTCTTCCATCCAATTTCTCTTAACTGATCTCATTGAGGAACCCAACAGTACGCTTACCCATCCTTGTATCATCCTGCTTTTAAAAATGGAGGCCTCCGTGGATCAAGATATTGAATCAGTTCTGTAAAGCTGGACACAGATAGTGTGTTACTCTATTTTACAGGCTCAGAGAACGTAACTCACCTTCTCCAGCCCATTAGTCTCAGCTTTGGAGTGTCAGAACTTGAACCCAGGACTTCAACTCAAGATTCAAAGTTTTGTCACACTAAACTACTCGTCTAAGACTCCCCATAGGTAAGAAAAGAATGCCCAGGTAGGAAGAAGGGAGAGGGAGAGGGAACTGGGGTCAAATTAGGAAGGTGCCATCTAGGAAGGACAGTGGTGGCCGGCTAGCTCTGTGGGGAGAGCCAGCCATGTAAAACAGCGAGTAGGCGCATCCAGTGCCCTGCAGTGCAGGTAGTGATATCACACATATGAGGGCCATGTGTATGTTGCGTAGTTCACGAGGAATGCTTTCATCTGTAAGAAACACAAAACCTGATTCCAGGGCTTAAAATAAATGAGGATCTAGTGTCTCCTCACTGCGTAGACTCAAGGTAGGTCTTCTGTAGCATTAGTCGAGAACAGAGGTTCTCAGACACATATGACCCCTGTCACCCTTACAAGGGACACTTTGGAATATCTGGATATCTTTTTGGTTGTCACAACTGGGGCACATGTTTTTGATTATTTCTATTTAATTATTTTTTACATAAGTTATATAGTCTTATATCCCCTCACCCCCATCCCCATGTCCCTCATTGGAGTTATTGGTGTTTACTGTGGAATAACAGGGGCCTCTGTCAGTTTCTGGGGGCTGGGGGGGTGAAAGGGACTGTGCTTCAAGATATTTTTACCTACCCTGTGGCTCTAATAATCTTTTGGCCCCTCTTCCACAACAATGCCTAAGCCTTGATGGGTGTGTTAGCAGTTTGTTTTTAGTGGTGTGTCCTCTGTAGCTTCTGTATCTCTGTTAAGATGTGTTCACCACAGTGCTTCTTGCTATTTCCCTGGAGGTGGTTGTCAGGCTAACATTGGGAGCAATCCTAATGTCGCTGTTTCCTCTACAGTTTCTTCTGGGCCCTGGTAAATGTGGTAGAGGTGACACATCTCGTGGTGAGCAGTCAGCTGTCTTTTCTTGTCATACTGATGGATTTTGGATCTCCCCAGGATTCTCTGCCATCTGTAGCATAAAACAGAGTCTCCAACCAAGAGTGAGAGCAGCTCTGATTAAGGGGGTTACACAAAGACATTTGAGAGACATTTTGATGAGGGTACCCACTCAACTTGTCCAGAGAAAAATGGGAGCTTCTCTCTGGGTGTTGTAAGTTTCCTGACCATGGGGTGCTGACTTGATTCCTAGTACCAGTTCTCAGTTCTCTTTCATGTATGGGCTTCACGCACACACACACACACACACACACACACACACACACACACACACATGCATGCGTGTGCACCACAAAATGCATATGCAAAAAATAAAAATAAATATCAACTGATAAATTTTATCCAGGCAGGTGGCTTTTCTCCCAGTCAGACCTGCAGAGGTCATCAAAGTCAGCCTGTGCCCTCTTTAATGGGACTAGACCAGGAAGCCTCCTCTGTCTGCCAGGACCTCTCTTGAAAGGGCCAGCCCATCTCCCAAAAGCAAGTGATTTAAATCCTCTTTGCCCATTGATAAATTGTCTGAGCAGACGCAGATTGAATAATTTATCTGAATTCTGAAAACCAGTATGGGCTATTCTCAATGTGGCTGTGGTCCAATTTTAGAAAATGTATTTGTGGAACAATAAATAACAATATTACTCCCAGCCTCCTTTATTGCTCTTTGATTCATTCATTCAACAAATATGTAGTTGGCTCTGCTTATGAATGCTAGGTTTCACCATACAGTTAGGCATTAATGTTTTACATGGGCTAGAACAGAAGCATTTTGAGGGCAGAAATAACATATTTGGCCACCATGATATTCCCATAGTGCATCACTGAATGGCTCGGGGTTAGCCATTCATAACACACATAACAGTGTGCTTGTTAGATGAAGGAATGCATGCAGTGCTATCAGGAAGGGGATTATGTCCTAGCTGGAGGGAGGGGAATAGAGAGAGCCAGCAGGTAGAGGGCCTGAGCAGGAAGCTCGGCTGGTAAGGTGTTTGCCACGTAAGCACGAGACCTGAGTTTTATCCCCAGAACCCACATCAAAAAGCTGGGCATGGGGCTGGAGAGATGGCTCAGCGGTTAAGGCACTTGCCTCCAGTGCCTAAGGGCCTGGGTTCAATTCCCCGGGACCCACATAAGCCAGACCCACAAGGTGGTGGCGCTGGTGCATTCTCTCTCTTTCTCTCTCTCTCTGTATCTGCTTGAAAATAAAATATAAAAATTAAATTAAAATATTAAAAAGCTGGGCACGGTGGTGTGTGCTTGTAATTCAAATATTGGGGAGGCAGGAGAGGTGGATCCCTGGGGCTCACTGCCCAGCCACTGTAACCTAATTGGTGATCTTCAGGTCAATGAGAGACACTGTTTTAAAAGAAAAGTGGACAGTGCTTCCAGAGGATTTCATTAGTCCTCCACAGGCATGCAGTGTACACTCACCACATGTGAATGCACACAGATATGCTCCTGAGTGCACCCATAAGCAGGTATTATTATATACTTCTCAGAAATGTTAGGGCTGGGAAGAATCTAGCTAATTCAGAAATGTGTATCTAAGTTAACCTATACTGATCTCACTCTCCGATGGAGACTCTGTTTGTATTTTTCAGAAGGTAGCAAGTGAGAGGTGGCTCCAGCTCATCTAACCCTACCAACGAACCACAGGCCGATAGCCAACATGCGGGCAAGAGATGAGCCACATCAGACCTACCATGGAGAATCCACATGGAACCCCGCAGAGAGTGGTGGGATAAGCAAGAGACCCACAACCACAGCCAGTCAGTCAACACAGGATAAGCCAGACAGACAGACACCAACGATTTCAACACACCTAAAGCAGAAGTACAGAGGCCCCTAAGGCCTCAACAATAAAGCAGCCTTAATACTCACCCACCATGACGCAGGGACCTGAGCGGAAGAGGGGGGCAGAAAGATTGTAAGAGCCATGGTGGGGGAGAATATCCAGAGACATTGCTCACCTCAGTAACAACATGCAAAGGAGGGCGGAATCGGGTTAACTCCTAGGCTGATCACAACCCCCTACCCCATGGACTAATCCAGACTGCCCACGGAGGAGGATATCAAACTGACCAGGGACAGGGAAGAGGGAAATCAGGAAAATGGGGATACCAACACATTATTTGCTCATTCAGTGTATCTAGTTATGTATAATAAAATAAAATAAAAAAGAAATGTTAGAGCTGGGATATCACCTGCTCCAACTGTCGGATACTCAGAGAAGATTTCCATGAGCAAAATTTGTCTGAGCTGCAAACTGAAATACACAGAGGAATAAACATCAGCAAATCCGTATTTTATCTAGTAATAACTCACCTTGGAAAGCACTTCCTCTCTTATCCATTTTATTTTGGTAACAAAGCATACTTTTATCTTAAAAGGAAGACAAATGCAATACCAAAATGTAAAAATTTCTTCCAAGGCATAAAAAGTTATGAGGTGTGATTTGAGATTGGTTTTTCTGGCTTATAAACATATCAAGATCCCTTTGCTTGTTAAGGTTTCACCACATACCAGGGGCAAGAGAAGAGGAAAGGAACCATGTTCCTTCTCAGTCTGTGGAGATTTCCTCAGAGGAGACACCATGAGCCTTCTCCTTATCAGAAAATGGGCTCTCTTTCTCTTACTCCCCCTCACGCCTCACTCTTCTTAAAGAGTACCCTATTTCCAGGCTTGGAGTCACTAGTTGCATGGCTCATGGTTAAGGTTCAGCCTGGCCACCTTTGCAGAGTCATTTGTTGACAAGTTGGCTTGGAGAAGGCGGCTTCTCTGTCACCAGGCCTGTCATACTTCAGTCAGTGCATTGGGGAGCCCGAGTGGCAGGTAAGTTTATCTTGCCTATTTCTAGCTGTCATTCTTGAAGTGCTAATGCTCATGCATTCATGTGTGTGTGTGTGTGTGTGTGTGTGTGTGTGTGTGTGTGTGTGTGTGGTGTGCACATGTACATATGTGGAGAATTCATTGTCTAATGAGGATTTCTCTTCACCAGTTATCCAGGAGTGCTATGCGGCCAGCTTGCACAAGCTGTGCATAGTACACTTTACAAGGTTGGCTCACCATTGCCACTTGTACCATTGGTGGAAGAGTGATTTCTGCTGAGCTGAAAGCTCTAATGAGCTTTACAGCAGCCACAGGAAATTAAACCCTGTCCTTTTGAGAGCCTCTGTGCCATCTCTCAGGCTAATACTAGGATTCCATGGCTTGTCAAGTTTTTTTGAAGCATGTGGTGATGCAAGAAACATACCTTTGGTAGTGTATGTAATTGGCCACATACAATGCATCTTTGTTCAATGTTTTCCCAATAAAGCAGCTAAAACATTGTTGTTTTTATTCCTAGTTTTAAACCCAATCCAGCCTCATCAGTGGTTATTTGTAAATAGATACCACTGCCCCATCCGAAAGGTGATTCAAAATATTTGTAAAATTCTTACCTGTAAAATTGAAAAGACAGACAGGGGAAAGAAAGGAAGGAAGGAAGGAAGGAAGAAAGGAAGGAAGGAAGGAAGGAAGGAAAGAAGGAAGGAAGGAAGGAGGAAGGAAGGAAGGAAGGAAGGAAGGAAGGAAGGAAGGAAGGAAGGAGAGATGAAGAAGGAAAGAAGTTTATTTGCTGCTAAGGATAACTTCTTGCTCTTAAACAAGATGCTTAAACGACTCAAGGGCAATGATGAATTGGTATCAAGAAAACTGGAGACTTGCCAGTGTGAGGTCTTTCAACTACAAGATCTCTTTTAGTGTCTAAATGTTTGAATCCTTTTAGTCCAAAAGATTGCTTTGAAGGGTCTTGGTTCCCCAAGTTCAGCTCTACCTTGTAGGATTTTATTGCAAAGGAGGCTAGTGACAAGATACAAAGTCATCAACAACATAGCTTCCATCCTTACCCGTCTTCTGTCCCCTCTGGAGAAGGGAGGAGCAAAAGGACATGACTCTGGATTATTAACTCAACCGAGACCTTCTTGTCATTCACTAGAAAGGAAGGGGACAAGGGACAAGAGATCACCAGGAAGAAGTGTTATCTGTAGACTGAAAGCCCTAGATTAGGAAAAGACTGGAGTTGGAGTTTTCCAGGTCTACTTTCTAGAGGCGTTTTTATTGCTTCGTCCATCAAAAATAAAGGCCCTCATGTGTACTCTACCCATCCTGGGATGCAGGAATTACTGTGCAGATCAAGTTAGAAATCATGATCCATTCTATACATGGTAAACATTTGAATATGTATTAAGCTTCAGCAACTATTTACTCCAAAAGTTAGCGCAGTGGGCTTTCTGTAGTTGAATACAACACTGGGCACATTTATGCCAACAATCATTGCTCTGGTGAAGAAAGCTATGATGTCTGTCTTTGATGAGTTGTTATAGGGATGGTGCTGGAAGCTGCTGTGGACACACGACATTACCCCCATCCCCCCACACACACCTCCCCGACATTCACCATTGCTCCTACTATGCATTCCTTATCATGTTGGAACGTCCCTTCAAAATTGTGGGCTGAAATATATGTTTTCCTCCCATAAGCTGCTTCTGGGCATGTTTTTTGTTTGTTTGTTTGTTTGTTTTGTTTTTTTGTTCCAGCAATGAGAAGGTAACTGACACACTGAACAAGCATGAGGACCTGAATGTTTGGATTTCTAACACCCATGTAAAATGCCAGGCGTGCTAGTGCATGCCTGTGAGTCATGGAGAGGATGAGACAGGGAGATCCCCGCAGCTTCCTGAGAGGAGGTCTAGCCAAACTAAGGGATGCAGTGAAAGACCCTGTCTCATGAAAATAAAGTGTAGAATGACTGAGGAAGATGCTAAACATGCATATCAGGTCTCCTCATCACGTGCAGACTTGTTCATGTACATAGACACGTATGTGCCCACTCACACATGAACATTCATCCCACTCATGTATCTCTCTCTCTCTCTTTCTCTCTCTCTCTCTCTCATACACACACACAGTGAGTGAACAAGTAAGTAAATGAACACACACCTTGGTAAAATTATCCAATTAAAAAAATACTAACAAAATATCACTTTTGATCTTTAACAAGAGGAGCAGAAAAGAATGAACTAAAACAAATTATGTTTGAGACTGTCATAATGATTCCTAATACTCTGTTGATTAGTCAAAAAAATAATTTTTTTCTGGTTTGATGAGTTAGGGTCTCGCTTGCTCTAGCCCAGGCTGACCTGGAATTCACTAAATTCATAGTTTTGGGAAGGCCTCAAACTCATGGCAATTCTCCTACCTCTATCTCCCAAGTGCTGGGATTAAAGGCATACACCACCATAACTGGATCAAAAGAATTTTTTTAATATTTTATCTATTCACCTTCAAGCAGAGAGACAGACAGAGAGAGAGAGAGAGAGAGAGAGAGAGAGAGAGAGAAAGAGAGAGAGAGAGAGAGAGAGAGAGAGAGCAAGCACCAGGGCCACCACCTTGTGGGTCTGGCCTACGTGGGTCCTGGGGAACTGAACTCAGGGCCCTAGGCACTGGAGGCAAGCGCCTCAACCACCGAGCCATCTCTCCAGCCCTCAAAAAAGTTTTTAAAAAATGACTAGTTATTATTGTATAATTAGACCAGAAACCATATTTTTTTTAAAAATTGGAGCCAAATTTTACCTTACCATATGCTCTTCTTATTGAAATGTAAATACTTAAACACTCACAGGGAATCTCAATCACTGGAATAATCATTTCCATCCAATTCCAAGAACTCACCCAGTCTAATTCTGCTGGCAAGAATGTTAATAATATACTTTTAAAAGTTCCAAGCATGAATTATTTGCAACAAGAATTTGATGGTAATAGCATGCATCATACATTAGTTCTTGAAGCTGAATAATGCAGAGCCTAGGCTTCGTGGGTCGATAGAATTTGGATTTCTCCAAACCCGTTGCTTCTCACCAAAAAGGCCTTCCTTTTTGGAGGCTGGTGGTAACTGGTCCCACTGCGACAGCCAGCCAGCTCTAGTGCCTTCGGATGCCAAAGGCACGGTGATGCCTCTTCCTCTCAGGATCATACCCCTGTGTCCAAGACTTCGCCTACTGCGCCTGACAATGGTTCTTAATTAATTGATGGCATTGGCTTTTCCAGCGCATTGCTAGAACACCAGCTTCAGTTGCTGCCTGGGCAGGAAGAGCTGAAGTGGAAAGGAGAACATCGGATAATTCGAGCTCTGAGCAAACAAAAGCCAATCCAGAGAACAAGTCACCGGGATAATAAGGCTGACCGTGGAACTCATAAGTCACTTCTAGTGTTTCCCCAATAGTCAGATCTTTCCTGATGCTAACTTCTCATTTGCTTTCTCTCCTCTCCTGTGTGTCTGTGTCTCCTTATTCTTCACATATATAAATAGACATTTCTCCCAGAATTTTAAAAAGAATATTACATTTATTTATTTTAGAGAAAGAGAAAGCCAAAGGGAGGGAGAGAGAGAGAGAGAGAGGAGAAGGAGAGAGACAGAAAGAGAGTGTGCTATAGCCTCTTGCTGCTGCAAATGAACTCCAGACACATGCACCACTTTGTGAATCTGGCTTTACATGAGCACTGGGGAATCGAACTCAGACAGCAAGCACCTGTAACCACTGAACCATCTCCTCAGCCCTCTTGAATTCTTTTGCAGTTTTTCAAAGGTCCAGTGTCTAGCATAGCCCCTGATACATAGTAAGCATTTAGTAGGTATGTGTTCTATGACTTGAATATATATTTGAGTTGGAAGCAAGCTTTTTGGAATGATAACATATATGCCTCTACTTCTGTTCACGCTCCAGTTTCCACAAACCAGGACTGGATTGGTTGAGTTTGGTGCTATTATATCACTTAAGTAGCGTTCCCTCCCAGGACACTGGCATGTCTTTATCTTGGCTTGGTCCCCTTTGAATAAGACACCCTTCCTTAATTTAATCATCTGAGGAGAGATGGGTGATACACATTACATCAACCAGCAGCCTCTGTGTAAGCACGCATCCAGGTGTTCTGGATACATCCTCAGTACTCAGTGTACTCTTATTCTAAGTACTGGGCTGGGTGCTGCAGCTATCAAAAGAATAGAATGACTGGCTGAAAGATTCCCCTTAAAAATAAATTAATTTCAAAAACAGATGCCTCCTAGGCAAGAAAGAAGGCTTACCAAGAACACAAGGAGAGTTTGGGGAGTGATGGATATATTTATGGTCAAGTGTCTTGGGTATACACAAATTTCAAAGCTACACCCTCTATTTTTAAAATTTTTAAATAGATATTTTGATTTTATATTTTAAATTGATATTTTTATTTTTAAATAGATATTTTAATTTTTTTTGATTAGCATACAAAGTAGTAGGTATCATTATGGCCTGTTCATACATGTGTGGAAATTATACCTTATTCTCAGTTGCTGCATTCCCCATGGCTTTCTGACACTCCTGGCCCCTCTACAGTTTGTTCACTTTACATTTATTAAGTTTATTTTGTATTGATTGTCTCTCAATAAGGTTGTTAAAAATACAGTAAAAAAGTTGCCCTCCAAAGTGGTAAGGCTATTGTTTTCAAAAACTGACCATTTCTCTAAGTTTATGATTAAAATGAATGTTTTTAAACCTCTGTCATCCACAGTAATTGTCTGAGTGTTCAATGGAAAAGCTAGGCCAACTCAAAGGGACTTTATGTAATGGAGAACAATGTCATATTCCTTCTCTGTGACTCAAAAGGTAAGACACCATTGAAGAATAAAGGAACAAGGGTATCACAGAAAAAAATACATGGACGATGGTTGTTGCAGTCAGCTTTCTAGTTGCTGCACAGAAAGAACCCAAACAAAAGCGGCTTGTGGAGGAATGGGTTTATTTGGCTTACGGATTTGAGGGGAGACTCCATCCTGGCAGGGAAAACGATGGCATGAGCAGAGGGGTGGACATCACCTTCACCACAGCACTGGAAATAGCAGCAGGACGGTGTGCCAAATACTGGCAAGGGGAAGCTGGCTTATAACCCCCATAAGCCCACCCCCAACAACACAGCTTCATCGAGGTTGTAAAACCCAAACTGCCATCAGCTGAGGCTCGATCTATCAGAACACATTCATTTGTTTGTGGGGGACACCTGGATCAAACCATGATAAATTAATTAATGGTAAATACCAGTATCACAACTAGCTCATGGAGAGCTGTTGGTCAGGGAGGCCCCCAAGGTCTCCAAAACAATGCAGGCTTTTGCCAAGCACCTGGCTACCCACCAGAGCTAAATGGTAAGGTTCTATTGCTGAAGATAGCACTGATTTTGAGCACAGAATAAGGAGAGATCACACTGGAACACTGAAACTGAGAAGGAAGCCAGATCATGCTGGCTAGCCTCACAGTGCTGAGGGAGAAAGGTCACCAACAGCTTGAACAAGCAGGGGATCCTCCAAGCTACAAAATCAACCAGCTGGATAAGATGTGCAAGCTATGCAACAGGGACACCCAGGCTATGGGGATAATCAACTGCTCTTTGATTGGTTAGGAGGCCCACTCACTGGGGACACTGAGAACCAAGTCCTGTGGATAGGAAGTCATAGACTCTAGATAGAAATTCCACGATTCTTTGGCTAAGAAGAGGGTGGGATCATCAAAGTGTTTGAAAGGACCATGTTTATCCCCTTGGATTCATGCTGCTCTCCATCTTGGTTGGACAATCTGCTTTTTTTCAAATGACAGTAAACACTGGGGAGAACCACAATCTATCACCAATTTGACAAGAAAAGATAGATGACTATCTAGCATGAGACAAGTCATCTCTATCACATCTGCCAGGGACCAGGAGACACCACAGAGGAAGTGGTGATTTAAACACAAGAGTTGCTTGCACTGCTAGCCTGACAACCTCCTCTAGGGAGATGGCGGTAAACACCAAGGAGACTCAAAATTCACCAAAGCAGAAATTCAGAGGGTGCAGGGAGCTCAACATGCACACTTTCGTAGAGGACATCCACCACCTGGGTGAACTGGAAAATAAGATAGGCTCAGGGTCTGCATCTCACCACATACAGTGATCATGAGGCATAGAGAAAACTAAACCTAAGTCATGTGAAAAATGAGATTTGG
>PVHP010024409.1:10000-26497 GCA_004024765.1 Zapus hudsonius | reverse complement strand
TTCTTTATGCTTGCCATTATCTGAGGCTGCCTAATAAATCACCCCCAAACATAGCAACTTCAAATCACAGATACTTATTATTGCCTGAGTTCTGTGGTGAGACAATTTGGAGCAGCTCATCATGGGTGTTCTGTCTCAAGCTTTCCACAGGCTGCAGTCTGGATGTTGGTCAAGACCACGACTGGACTGAGGCTGGAAGTGGGGCTCTCTGATGGTCGTCTTAAGGTTGTAGGCAGGACGGCTTAGCTCTTCAGTGTGTGGATCACATCAGCTCCTCGTGGCTTCTCAGAACAAGTGATCCAAGACTAAGGACAGCCACGGGGTCTTTTATGACCTAACTCACAAGTCATGCTCCAGCGTCATTTGAAAATATATTGACCAAGATGCTAAAGAAGGTATGAGCACTTTGAGAGAAACTTTGATGAGGTACAATCAGTAGTTCAATCATCTTCCTAAGAAAAAGTTTATTTTATCAGCATCTTAGGAAACAGATACCCCTGTTTCATATCAATTTCAGAAAAGAAAAGAGATTAAGGTGGATGGCTTACACTATGTGATGAAACAATCTTGAAAACAAAGCCAGGGAAGCACAGTTTATGAGGAGGGTTATAAGACAGCAGGAAGCAACTACAGATATGACATTCTAGATAAGATATTAACCAACTGAGTAGAGCTACCAAAAATGCATCATAATGGACTAAAATTCATAGAAAGAATATATTGATGATTTTACACTTGAAAATTAAAAATATGATTCCCATTCTCAGATTTAAAAAAATCAAAAGATATGATAATGATTATCTTGATTATACATATATATATATATATATATATATATATATATATATATAGAGAGAGAGAGAGAGAGAGAGAGAGAGAGAGAGAGAATCCAGGCAATGAAAACATAGCTTTGACTTATGAAAAACAAAATATTAATAAAGTTGTAATAAGCATCTTTGAGCAATAACACACAAAGAAAAAAACTGGCTACCTCTTGTACAATCCATAACCCCCTATCCCATGGACTGGTCCAGCAAGCCCACTGAGGAGGGCCCTCATCCGGGTGAGGACAGGGAGGAGGGAAATGGGGATACCCTCAAAAGATTTGCTGGTACAATGTATCTAATTATTGACAATAAATATGGAAAAAATAAATATTTGAGAAGCATGACACTGATCATAAGCACACTATGTAAGACTTCCTTATGCCCTAGGGAGGAAGTCTACCTTAATTACTCCTCCTTTGGACACTGTTGAAGACTCAGAGCAATCAAACCTCAGGCATGTTTCCAGGAAGAAGGGCATGGTGGGAAGTCTGTTACTTTCCTTACATGGAAAGCAAACAACTTTGAGAAATCACTGTTAAATACCCTCTTGAAAATAAATCATTGGCTGGAGAAAACTAAGTGTTTAGTGCCTCAAAGGCATGAGGACTTGAGTTTGATCCCCAGAACCCACAGAAAAGGCTAGGCATGTAGTATTGCTTTCTTCCCAGGGCTGGGGAGGTAGAGACGGAATTCCTGAGGCTAGCTAGGAAAAAGAAAGAGCAAGCAAAACAAAACATCCTTGGCCAAAAATCCATCCGCATTTCCCAGGTAAGTGCAAAGAGAAGAAACATTCATAAAGAGGACTTCATTTCTTAAAGGTGGGAATTCTCATATTAGTCTATGAAGTTAGTCTAATTTAAGGCAAAGCCCTCCAAGGCTATTGGCTTTTTTTTCTTTTTTTGGTGGAAGATGACAAGCTGATCTTCACTTCCACTAGGAAAAATTCAGGGATAAGCAACACAGATTTGAAGAGGAAAGGGGAAAAAGGAAAGGAGAAGGTCAAGGTCAAATGAGAGGGGGACAAGTTAATATTCACCTGCCAGGTAATGAGACTAGCAGTAAAATTATAGTAATTTAAAAGGTGTGGCATTCCAGCAGCGCCAACTCCATCAGCCAACAGTGAATAATCTGGAAATCGGCAAGGCTGCTTGGTCTGGAGTCTGGTACATCACAAAGGTAACAGTATTTTGCATTGCTAGCAAAAAGAAAAACTGCTCAATAAATGGTATAAAATGCCCCATTTTCCATATGGAAAAAATAGTAATTCAATTCCTGTCTTATACCACACACCAAAATAAATTCCAGATGAAATAAGGACTTCAATATATAAAACAAAATTTGATGTGATTAGAAGGACATGTAGAATAGTGTATATCTGATATTAGGGCAGAAAGTAAATTTTAAAACAAGCTATAAAACTGTAAATTACAAGAAAATAATATAGATGAGTGTGCTCACAAATGAAATGAATTCTATAAGAGAAAAGACTCTAAAAATTAAAATATCAAGCTACTAACCTACAGGGGATGTTTGTAAGACCCAACAGAAAAAGGATTAATATTCAAATGTGTTTGAGGCTTTCACAAATCTGCTAAAAGCCAAACACTGGTGAAGCTGTTCCCAGAGCAATTACCAACCGATCACAGCAGAAGCAACCAAAAAACCTAAGCAATGTGGAATTATTACTCAGCCTTCGAGAATTTTAGAACACCGTCTTTATTGAATTTTATTTATGTTCATCAAAATTACTGTTTTTTTTCCCCAAGGATTTCCTTCGGTGCTTTTTGGTATATGCAGAGTCAGGCCACCAAACACAACTATTTAATTTTCAAATCTTTTTGTCATTATCCCCGAACTCATAGCCATTAGCAATCTCTCCCCATTCTTTCCTTCCTTCTAATCATGAAAAACCCTAATCTACTTTTTGTTTCCATGAATTTTCCTACCCTGGAGATTCCATATAAATGAAATCATAGAATTTGTGTACTTCTGGCACTGGCGTTTTAGCTGATGTTTCCAAGGTTTAGCCATATTGTAGCACGTATGCGTACTTTGTTTCATTAGAAGGTTGAATAATCCCTCATGGGGTGGGTATGCTGCACTGACCCACTTCTCCATTCATGAGTGAGTATATATTTAGGCTTTTCCACCTTTGACTATTAGCATAATTCTTCTATTTACATTTGTACACAAAATTTTGAAATGAAATGCATGCTTCCATTTCCTTTTGTGTATATGCCAAGGATTGGCAGTGTTTACCAAGGCAGTTTCAGCATTTTATAATCTCACCAGCCATATATGAGGGCTCTAGGTTCCAGTATCTGAAATGCCATCACTGTGTGTCATGATCAGTCTCTGATAACAGTCCTACAAGGGATGGATTCTTACCATACCTTTTATTTATGCTCTCTAATATCTAAGGAGGTGCTGCGATCACTCTTTTGCATGGCTTCTTGGCAAAGAAATCCCTTCAAATTTTTCTCCGTTTTAAAAATTAGGTTATGTTTTCATCGTTGATTTTGAAGGGTTTTTAATATAGTCTGAAATACGGGTCAGCATTTTTGAAACGACGAAACAACTAAAATAATGTTTCCTTAAGATGGGAAAAACAAAAGATCCATGAAGCAAGTGGAAAATGGTTCAGCCCTTCCTCTGACTGGCTGATGAAAATCAGTGCCTAGCAATTTTTCTTGGAATTTACAATATTAAAACGTCCTCTATGTTCAAGGAGACCAGTTCATGTCTCTTCATTGCAGATTTATTTTCAAAACCTTCAAGTAATCCAGAGGCCTATCCAAAATAGAATGCAAAATGCGGGGCGATAGCTCAGTCATTGAAAGTGGTTTCTGGAGAAGACTGGCAACCAAAGGCGCATCCTCATAAAACTGTGGTGCACGTGTGTAATCCCATGTCTACCGCAATGGAGTAGAGGCGGAGACAGGAGAATCCTGAGGCTTGCGCTCCAGCTAGTCTGGTGTTCACAGTGGCAAACAAGGAGAGACCCTGTCTGGAACAAGGTAGAAGGCTAGAACTGACACCCAAGGCTGTCCTCTGACTTCCACACAGACACCATGGTGTGTGTTTCCATATGTGCACACACACACACACACACACACACACACACACACACACAGAGTGAAGAGAATGCATAAATACAATGAGATAAATCCATGCGGTGGAACATCACGTAGAAGTAAAATGAGCCCAATCTACGCTTGCCAACACGTATAAATTTGAAAGAGGAAGGAAGAAAAACTAGCTGCAGAACTACACTTGAGCAGAGCTCATGCCCCCTAAATCATCATAGCTCAGCAGAGCTAATGCACCGGAGTCTGTTTCCCACTCTGGCCAGCTGGAGTCAGGTGTGTGCAGATCCCCTGTCTGTCCGCTAGGGGCGCCTCCTCTTTGTCAGTGACTTCCATTCATTCACAAATCAAGAATATGCGGCCTGATGAACACTTTTTTTTAAACCATGACAGGTTTTATGCGCTTTTTAAATTTAAATTATAACTAGTATCCGAAAAAATATAAAAGTGAAAAGGATGGATGATGGTTAAAGAAACACAAAAACTTTGAAAGCAGAAAGAACATGGGGTCATTTAGCTTTTGTGACTCTTGCAATTGAGAAGGAAAATGCTAGAACCAGAAGCTCTTTAGCATGCAGCTGCATGCAGCCATGCATGCCACCTTGTCAGAGGGTAGCTTCCCCATGCAGCTGCATCAGGTCATTAAATCCCGTCAGGTTCTTCCCCACGCGGGATGTGTTACATGGATTTTCCCATTAATGTCTAAACTGCTGGCTGCTTCAAGGGAATGTAATACAAAGCTTCTGATTCATTTACATGTACGTTATAAAAATACTCTTTTCCATAAAAAAAACCAGTGATTTCAGGGGATAATTCAATGATTTCCAAAAAGCAGCTCTGAAACTGAGGCAAGTCTAAGATATAATTTTCAAAGGGCAAGGGGAAAATGGGATATGTGAGAGAAAGATACTGCATTTTTTCATAAGGATATGTTTATTCATCTTAATGTCTTTTATTCTGATCTATTGTTTCCAGCGTGTGTGTGTGTGTGTGTGTGTGTGTGTGCGCGCGTGTGTGTGTGTGCGCGCGTGTGTGTGTGGCATTCTTTATACGCTTTATCCATTGACCATTACTACTTCTCTTTTATCGTGTCAACATTTGGAATTTAAATTTTTGTTTTCCTATACTTTCCTTTGGTTAATCTGTTGTTCCTTTGCTAAATGTTCATTCATTTTAAAGCACATTTTTTTCCCAATGAAGATTTTCATGTTGAGAGATATTCCCTTTTAAGTGCTACTTCGAGAAGGCTCTGGTGGGTCTTTAGTGACTTTATTTATTTATTTCCTTTAGTCTTTACTCTTGACATGTCCTTTCATCCATGTAACTAGAAGTGCGTTTTGAAACTTACACTTTTAAACACATACATTTTTAGCAACATTGAAATTATTTTCATTTAAAAATATTGTGTCACAAGAACAAGGTCCCCTAATATAAATTCTTATTTTAAAGATCAGCTTAATGGTTTATAAAGAGGTCAATTTTTGCCCCATGGATGTGCAAAAAGCACTGTGTGTTCTTTTCTTTCATTACAAAAATACTTTTTAATTCCACAATATTGACAAATTCAGGCTTAAATTGAAGCCACTAGCTTAAGTCCAAGGAGAACAGAAATATACCACCTTTTTTTAAAAAAATATTTATTTATGATTAGGGGAGAAAATGTGTGCCCCAGGGACCCCAGCCACTGCAAACGAACTCCAGACACATGTGTCACCTTGTCCTTGGGTACTGGGGAATTGAACTCAGGTCCTTCTGCTTTACAAGAAAGCACTTTAACCACTGAGCAATCTCTCTAGGGCTGAAATATGCCACCTTTGTGGCTCAAATCTTCTGTATTTTAAGCCAATCATTTTTCTGTTTTCTTCTTGGCACTTTCATGTATGTCCATACTGTATTTTGATCTGATTCAGCCCCACCCAATTACTCTTTTATGACCCTTCCTCTCCCACTAAAGCCTTTCTTCCCAAATAATCTCCATCTTACTTTCATGGGTTTTTTTGACCCACTGAGTTGAATCTGAGTTGCCTGCATGATCATGGGTAGGATGTTATTTATTGAAGAATGGGCAAATTACCAGTGGCCACACTGTTGAAGAATGTGATTACCCCTCCCAGAAACCATAAACTGTCATTAGCTTACTCTGGGAGGTGTGGGGTCTCATGGACTGTCCCCCATTAATGGTGAAGTAATGACAAGCTTAGTGTTGTGCAGGAAACCACAGCTGCTGTGAGTTGATGACCATAACAACCAAGCCATATATGCAGAAGATGGCATTCCATAACTCTCCTCCTCATCTTCACGCTCTAGTATTCTTCCAGAAGGATCCCTGATGGGGATGGTGAGCACAGAGTACTCATGTATTCTTAGCAGTTTTTCTAGCTATATATCTCCACATTAATGTCTGCCCACTGAGGAAAGAAACTTCTGTTTTGAGGCTGTGAGCTGTACTAATAGTCTATGGAAACAAACAGAGATATTTAGAAGGCAGTTTGGCATGTTATATTCATTTAGTATAACCAAACTGAGATGCTCCCCTTAGAGCCCAGGTTCCTAGCCACAGGTTTTTGACCAGGTTTACAGTAAGAGGTCACTTCTATGGAGCGGGTCTCACATCCAACCAGAAAGCAGTTGGTTACTCCCCTAAGGTTCATACCACTACGACACTCCAATGAGCACATCTTGCCTGGAAGGTGGGTGGTGGAACACCCAGAGCCCACAGATGGGTAGCACTGTTGACGATTTTTCTTCCACAGTAACTCACATATCACCTTCTGTCATGAAGAAGCTAGTTGGAAATTCCAGCTTGGTTTCTCTGTGGCCTACAACTGAAGCGTGGTGTCTTGGACAGCAGCAATT
The DNA here is from genome assembly GCA_004024765.1 of Zapus hudsonius. Classification (NCBI taxonomy): domain Eukaryota; kingdom Metazoa; phylum Chordata; class Mammalia; order Rodentia; family Dipodidae; genus Zapus; species Zapus hudsonius. The sequence goes on along the minus strand of PVHP010024409.1, from coordinate 19,728 downwards.
TCCCAGCTAGTTTTGATGGCCAATCAAGAGCAATTGTACTAGCTTAGATTGTTCGAGGGGCCTCTGAAATTTCTCACACCTGGTACAGGAACTTTCTATCAATGACCTTTGGTTTCTGAGAGTTTTTTCCACCCATGTAGGAGACCTTTGTTCAAGCACTTTTTAAATTTGTATTTTAAAGTGACTTACCAAGTTGTAAGTTTCCACATGGTTTATTCGTGTGTTCTTAGTTTATTCTCTCATGCCCAGCCCTTGGCCCTGCTTACCTTTCCCTCCTCTGTTTGGGGATCGCATCTGTTCTACTGTCCACAAAGCTTCTCCTGTCATCCCTTGCTTGTTTTCTGACCTGTGCAAACACTCATCCTGACTTATACCCACTAATCTAGAAATGTGAAGCTCGGGTCAGCAGATGAAACATGGAATATTTGTGTTTTGGGAGCCTGTGTTTCCTCATTCAGTATGGTTTTTGGTAGTGTTGCTGTTGCTGTTGGTCAGCACCATCCATTTTTTTTCTGCAAAATTCATAATTTTGTTTTCCTTTACAGCTAAATAAAACTCCACTGTGTATATGCAGCACATCTTTATAATCTATTCCTCAGTGGATGGACGTCTGGTCTGATTTATTTCCTAACTATTGTGGAAAGACCAATAATAAACGTACCCGAGCAAGCATCTCTACAGTAAACCTTTAGGACATATGCCAGGAGTGGTAGAATTGGGTCATAAAGGAATTCTATTTCATAGCCCGTTGAAGAACCTGCACACTGATTTCTGTGGTGGAAAACACTAGCTTTGCACCCCCACCAACAGTGAATAAGTGTCCGTCTTTCCCCTCACCATGTTTCATATCTTTTCTTTTTCTTTTCTTCCTTTTTTTATGCTAGCCATCCTGATTGGAGTGAGATAGAATTTCAAAGTAGTTTTAATTTGCGTTTCTCTCATTTCTCAGATGGATAAGGACATCGGACACTTAAAAATATTTATTACCCATTTGTATTTCTCTTTTGAGAACTCTCTATTCTGTTCCATAGTCGTCCCCCCCCACACTCTTTTGATTGAGTTGAGTGAATTTTTCTATTGTTTAGTTTTTTGAGTTCTTTGTGTATTCCAAATATTAATCACCTGTCAGTTGCATAACTAGCAAAAATTCTCTTCCGTTCTTCGGCTGCCTTGTGACTCCATTGATGGTTTCCTTTACTGCACAACACCTTTCTGGTTTCAGGAAGTCCCATTTCTTCATTGTTTCTCTTGCTTCCTGGCCACCAGGAATCCTATTCAGAAAAATCCTTCCCGATGACTATATCTTAAAGTGCACTACCTACTTTTTTCCTCTGGGTATTTCAGAGTGTCAAGTCTTTATAGGAGTTATTTATTCACTTGGAGATGATTTTTGTACAGGGTGAGGGATAAGGGTCTAGTTTAATTCTTCTGCAGGCAGATATCCAGTTTTCTAAGCAACATTTGTTGAAAATGCTGCTGTTTCTTTGATATATTTTTGTCAAAAACCAGGTGGCTGTAGTTACGTGGATTTATACCTGGATATCTTTATCCCATTTCATCTACATGTCTGATTTTGTGACAGTACCTTGTTATTTTTATTACTGTGGCTCTGTAGTAGAACTTGAGATCCGCAATGGTAATATTTCCAGCAGTATTCTTGTTGCTCAAGATAGTTTTGCCTATCTGTGATCTTTTGTGCTTCCATATGGAATTTAAGGCTCTTTTTTCTATTGATTGGGATTTCATTAAACCTGTATATTGCTTTTGATAGGAGGGCCATTTTCATGATATTAATTAATGGGAGATCTTTTCATATTCTGTTGTCTTCCTCAATTTCTTCAGAGTTTTAATGGTTTCATTTTAGAGGTCTATTACTTCCTTGGTTAGGGATATTCTGTGATTTTTTTTTGTGGCTGTTAGGTAAGGAAAGCACCCCTGAATCTCTGACTTCTTTCTCAGTATGTTTTTCATTGATCCATATGAATGCTACTAATTCTTAGGTCGATTTTGCATGCTGTCACTTTGCTGAAAGTGTTCATCAGCTCAGTTTTCTGGTGAAGCCTTTAGGGATAGGGACTCTCAGATATGGAATCATATCATCTACCAGAAAGATAGTTTGACTTCTCCCTTTCCAATTTGTATCACTTTATTTCTTTCTCTTGCCTTATTATTTTAGCTAAGACTTCAAGCACTATATGAAATGGACATGAAAGACTGGACCTCTTGTCATTTTCAATATCTCAGTGGCAGTATTTCAAGTTTTTCTCCTTTGAGCATGATGTTGGATATAGGTTTACTATATGTAGCCTTTATGATGCTGAGATCTGTTCCTCCATCCATAGTCTCTCCAGTGTCTATATCATGAATGGATACTGGTATTTGTTAAAAGCCTTTTCTACATCAATTGAGATGATTGTGTGATTTCTGATCTTCATATTTATGTGGTGTGTTACATTTATTGATTTACCAATGTTAAACCATCCCTGAATCTCTGGAGTAAAGCCAACTTGATCGAAGTGAATGATCTTTTAAATTCAATTTGTAAGTATTTTGTTGAGATTTTTTTTGTATCTATGTTAATCGGGAATATTGATCTATACTTTTCTTGCTGTGTCTCTATCTGATTTTGCTACCAGAGTAATGCTGGCTTCAGAGAAGGAGTTCTGGAATACTCCTTTTTAGTTTTATGGAATAATATGAGAAACATTGGTTTCAGGTCTTCTTTCAAAGTCTGATGGAATTCTGCAGTGAATCCATCTGGAACTGGACTTTTTCTTGTCTGTGTTTTGTTTTTTGTGCTTTTAAAAAAATACTTTATTTTTCTATTTCCAAAGAGAGAGTACAAAAGAGATAGATAGATAGATAGATAGATAGATAGATAGATAGATAGATAGATAGATAGATAGATGAAAGAGACAGAGAGAGAAAGAGAGAGGGGGCTGTCAGGGCCTCTAACCACTACAAATGAACTCTGGGACTTTTTTGATAAGGAAAATATTTTATTATCACTTTAATCTCATTGCTTATTATAGATCTGTCTAAAATATTTATCTCATCTACATTTAACCCCAGTAGGTCATCTGCATCTAGATATTCATCCTCCTAGGTACAGTATAGTTTGGTACTATGTACTTAAGATTCTCTTGATTTCATTGGTATAAATTGTAATGTCTTCTTCATTTCTAATCTTTTTGATTAGGGAATTCTCTCTCCATGGGTTAATTTGGCTAAGTGTTTGTCATCTTATAAAAAATCAACTCTTTGTTTTATCAGTTCTTTTTATTGTTTTTTTTCTTTTTATTTCTATTTCACTGATTTCTATCCTGCTCTTAACTATTTCTTTCCATTTGGTACTTTGAGTTTGGTTGGTTTTTAATTTTTCCATAGCCTTCAAGTGGGTCATTAAGTTATTTGAGAGCTCTCTGTTTTTGTAGTGTAGGCATGTATAGCTATAAAATTCCTAAGAAGGACTGCCTTAATTGTATTCCATATGTTTTGGTATGTTGTGTTTTCATTTTCTTTCAATTCTAGGAACTTTTATTTTCCTTCCTGATTTCTTCAATGACACATTCATTATTCAAGAGTGTGAGGTTTACAGGGGGAGTTATCAACAGCTTTCAAATTGTCCAAGAAATCCACTCAGTGACAAGGAACCCTTAACTGGAAGTGGAAGCCAGGCTAAAACCCTATGGGAACAAAAAAACTTGGGCTCCAGGGAGAAATTCCCATTACCAGAGAACTACAGAAAGGCTAATCCCAATAGAATCTTGTCAAATTAGAAATGTGTATTTCATTTAACCTATACTGATCTCACTGTCTGATGGAGACTCTGTATTTTTCAGAAGGCAGTGAGAGAGCCTTGGTCATTCCAACTCCATCAACGGACCACAGTTGTTGGCTGACACCCCATCAAGAGATGAACCTCCCCAAGCCTATCATATGGACCGTAAACAATACCCTTGAGAGAGTAGCAGGATAAGCAAGAGACCTATAACCACAGCCAATCAACCCAGGATAAATCAATGGGACAGAGACGGATTTCCAACACATCCCAAAGCAGAAGTACAGAGTCCCTTAAGATCTCAACAATAAAGCAGCTTTAAAACTCACCCACCATGACTTAGGGACCTGAGCAGAAGAGGGGGTGGAAAGAATGTAAGAGCCATGGTGGAGGAGAATATCCAGAGACATTGCCCGCCTCAGCAACAACACACAAAAGGGGGGAACCTGGCTGCCTCTTGTACTATCCATAACCCCCCAACTCACAGGTTGATCCAGCATCCCCACTGAGGAGGATACCCAGTGTGTTGGGGACAAGGAGGAGGGAAGTGAGATACCAACACAATATTTGCTCATACAATGTATCTAATTTTGAATAATAAAGATATCAAACAAGAGTATATGGTTGACTCTCTAAGCATTTGTGTGTTTTCTATAATTTTTCTTGTTAATTTCTAGCTTTATTACATTGTGGTCAGACAAAATACAAGGAGTGACTTCAATTGTCCTTCATTTGTTGATACTTCTTTGTGTTCTTTGTGCTATCAGTTTTAGAGTAAATCCCAAGGAATGTTGAAAAGAATGTGTATTTTACAATTTGGGTGTGGAATATTCTAGACACCTCTGTTGGTTTCATCTGCTCTATGCTGTCATTTAGCTCCAATGTTTCTCTATTATTTTTTGTCTAGATGATATGCCTATTGGGAAAGGTGGCGTATTAGCCACCGACTACAGTTATGTTGAGATCAATCTGTTATTTCATGTCTAGTAGTATTTGTTTTATAACGTTGGACACCCTTATGTATTTGGCATTATAATGTCCTGTGGGTTAGTTATTCCCTTAATCAATATGGAGTATCTTTCTCTATCTCCTCAGACTAGCTTTCACTTGAAGTCTGTCTTGTCAGGTATTAGAATAGCAACACCTGAATATCTTCTTGGTTCTGATTGCTAGGAATATCTTTTCCTGTCATTTTCACCCTAAGATTGTGGATTTTGATAGTGAAGTAACTTTCTTGAAGACAGCAACATATGGATCCTGTTTTCTGATTCAGTTTGTTAGTCTATGCCTTTTGATTAGAGAATTGAAAACATTGATATTCATAGTTATTTTTGAAAGGTGGGAGTTAATTCCTTCCATGTTGGTGATATTCTGTCTGGTGGGTTTTTGTGTGTATGTGTGTGTGTGTGTGTGTGTGTGTGTGTGTGTGTGTGTTTTCGTCTTCATCTCTTTAAATGTTGCTTCTTCACTATTTTTGTACTTTCTTTCTGGAACACATATCAGTCATATGATATTATGTATTATCTATTTCCTGTCTCTCTGTTCCATTATTATTACATTCTTCATATCTATTCTCTAGTTCACTAATTTTCTCTCTAACTCTTTGGATAATCAGCAAACTGAGAATTTAAATTTTGTTACTGTATTTTATTTTATTTCTAAAATAAAACTCATTCCAGTTCTGTCCTAGCAACAGGTTACATGCTCCTTCCTGGCTTCTTTAGTAAAATTATATTTTAGAAACATTATGTATCCTTTCTAAATATTAACAGTATGAGACTTTTTTTCAGATTTCTAGAATCCTATATTTCAGTCAACAAACCCTGGCATTTCAAGTTCAACATTTTAGCCTGAGCTAGACTAGTATTGAAGTTGATGCTTCCCTAGAATCAACATTAAGGAGACATGTAATATGAAATATGGAATAAACCTCTTCTAAAACTATACTTGGCATGCCAGGTGGCCTTATTTTTCAGCATGATATGTTGTAGTCTTGTATTTCTTCAATTTATCCATCAATATTGAGGCTTAAGATTTCAATAGCACAAAAATGTGGCACTATGTCTTGCAGCAGTGAATATAGTTCTAGAAGCTCCCTGAAGAAACTGTAACAGTTACCACCCTCTAGTGAAGGACCCTTGCACAGTGGGGTCATTTGTCACTGAAAAGAGAAATTTATTGTGGTGACTCAGCTGTGTGAAATCAGAGGGAATGAGAGAAGATAATACATCTTAATCTGTCCCAGGTAGCACACAGACATGTCTTGTGACAGCACAAGTCTGTATTGTTCAGTTTCCTCAAAAGAAAAACAATGAAGTAGGAAAACAAATACCCAAGGAAGACAGAAATATCCTAGAAAAGGGCAGATGGGGAGATGGGTGGGTGTTCTGGAACATTATCAGCAGGTGGTTTTCTCTTGATGCTAAAAGGCCATTTAGTTGAATAAATGTGGCAGTCCTCAAAAATGCAACAAAAGGGTAAGAGAAATAGCATAGTGGTTAAGGTGCTTGCCTACGAAGCCTAACAACCCAGGTTCAATTCCCCAATACCCACGTAAAGCCAGATGCACAAAGTAGTGAATGCATCTGGAGTTCATTTGCAGAGGCTCTGGCCTGCCCATTCTCTCTGTCTGTCTCTCTTCTCTCTATCTCTCTCTGCTTAAAAATAAATAAAAATATTTTTAAATACTTTAAAAGTACAAGACTAGAAACAAAGCCATGCTGTGATGGTTAGGTTTTGTTGTCAACTTGATCTTTTTAATTATCTTGGGTGGGTCTCTGAGGATGTTTACAGGAAGGCAGCCTCTCAGCAAAGGGCAGGATGTCAAGAAGCTCAAAGAAGCTGGAAGTAAACATCCTTTCCTGTGTGGGCAGTGCAGGATGGAAATTCCAGAGACTCAGGAAGCCATTAAGTCTGGGAAAGGGTTGCAAGACCCCACCCTAAGCCTATATAAAGGGGAAGAAATTCTCTCATTGGCCCCCTGCCTATTTGCTGTTCTGTGTGTGTGGTGTAGGTGATGGATTTTTCTCTCTGCTCGGACCTGTGAAAGAGGGCCAGCCTCTTTCGCGATTACAGAACTTCCCCTCATTCTGTAATTTCAATACATCCTTTCCTCTCCCAAATTGTGCCTGGTTTGAAGACTCATCCCAGCAGTGTGTGGCTGACTATGACACATGCCCAGTCAGCTTTGCACTGAATAGAGTTATCTTGTGTTTTTATCTTCCTCAAAGGCAGTACAGATTCTTCTGAAACAGCATTCCCTACTTCAGTCATGAGAGCCCCAGACAACTGGTCCAACTCATCATCAATGCTACACACTAGTAACTAACACTTGTGAGAAACATAGTCTTTGGGATCTATGGTCTTGGCGTCCTCATTTGGACAAATCAAGGTTCCCATCCTAGCTCACACTGTAAGTGTAGCAACAGAGACACAGACCTGTGGATGCACACAGACACACTCGGGTGGAGGACTTCTTTCACTCCTTGGCACAGGAGTTTCCAGAGGGCTGGAGCAAAGAAGAGTCCAAAATGGTTTCCCTCTATAGATACAGCTGTGACTCAGGGCTGCCCATTCTCCCTCACACATGGGCAAAGGCACCTGGTATTCAGGAACTATTCTCCACATGGAAAAAGAGTAGAATCTGCTATATTGAAGCTTCCCCTCAAGACTGTAAGCTGACATAAACTCTTTTCTTCTATATTCTGCTTTCTGTAGGGGGTTTTGTTCCAGCAGCAAGAAGGTAACTGCAAACTTTAACACAAAGGTCTCCGAGGATTTTGAAATATTTAAGTGCTTGAAAAAACCATCGAGTGAGAAGTCTTTAGTACCTAATGAAATGGAGGGTTGAGCAAAGGATTGGAGAAATCAGAGTATTATTATAGTAGCTGCTTATACCAGAACATTTCTTTGAAAATCTAAGTAGGGGTGGTTTTAATGCACTCAGTTATTTCTGAATAATGAATTAGTACATGACTATAGTAGTTACTTTTGTAAAATAAAGAAGAAGAAAAAGCAGAACCTGGGGACTGAAAAAAAGTGTAGGATTTGCTCAATAGAAGAAGAGAAACAAGCCTTGAGTGAGTCAAGAACAAGTTCAGCAGCCATCCTGGCTGCAGCATGCTGGTCTGGGGGAAGGGGAAAGGCCACTGTCCCTCTGCCCCAACATGGAAATCCTCCTGAGGTCACAGTGGGATTTGCCATTCTCAGACAAATCAGCTAATGGAAAGAGCATGATGGAAATCTTGCAGTAGAGGGGAAGTTCTCCAGAGCGAGGCACGTACTTAGCTCATTATGAAAGGGGTCTGTGACATCTAGTGTTCCCGTTCACTGGTGAGTAATAGGAACTTAGGAGGATGTGTGTAAAACTGAGATGTTTTCCCTTACTTTGGAGCATGGCTGTGGTTTTGTGGACTGCTGCAAGTCCGTGGAGGAAAGGGAAACATTTCCTTTATCAGTGACTGACTCATGGACCACACGGCACTCATTTCATTCTGGGTCCCACCAATCCAAATCAGTTTCTCCTGGGCTTTCAGCATGGCGGGCCCTGGGTATCCTCTGTTCCCTTCTAACCTCTGCCACAATATGCTTGTAGCATGAACAGCTCTCCTGCCATTCTCACAGACCAACGTTTGCATCTTCCTTGCATAGAGCCTGGATACTTGGATGCTAAGTTACTAAAAACAAGTAAATTAGTGTGAACGATTTTTCTTTAACTTTCCGTGGATTTTTTTCCATTGCATAAGCATTAATAATATTAATGTTGTTGTCAAGGCAACCTTGGTAAAGACAAATGCCTTTTCTACATGCTATTTAGAAGGACTGTAATAAAGGTGTGGTTATGAAAATTTAATACAATTGACCCTTGGTACCCTTGAGAGGTTGCTTCCAGGACGCTGGTGCATATCGAAATCTTCCAATATTCAGGTCTCTTACATAAAATAGCATAATATTTGCATGTGACCTGCATTTATCTTTCAATATACTTTAATTCATTTCTAAATTACTGAAATATGCAACATAATCTTAATGGTATCTAAATAGCTATTATATAGTATTGTTCAAGCTATGGTGCTAAGAAACAAATGTCTGTACACATTTAGGTCAAGCATAATTGTTTAAAAAATTCATATAGTCTCGGTTGAATCTGTGAATGTGGAGCCTGGAAAGATAGAGCTACATTAATACATTACTGGATATTCTCTGAGCGTGTTAGTTTTGTAGAAAAGTAGACAAGGTCTTGATCTGTAGAAAGTAATAATGGACCAAGACCATTTTTCCTTACTGGATTCCCAGGATAGAGGCTGGAGATAATGAGAAGAATCCAGTCTCTGACTTTATTCTGAGAAGTAGAGCCAATACTTATACTTTTAGAAATTTAATTTGATAGTCAATACCTAGGACCAGGTTTAGCCCAATCACTGCTCTTGGACATTGAACAAGGTGCTTCTTCCCCAGGGATGAACATTCCATAAAGTCAAGAGGTACTTTTGGTTGATCTAGTTGAGGGAAGGAAGCTATTGGAATCTAGATAGAAGACAGAAGGGATGAGGTAAACACCCTGGGGTAATAGAAACAGCCCCTCCCCTCTTCAACAAGTAATAACTTGGGGCTGGGCATGGTGGCACATGCCTTTAACCCCAGCATTTGAGTGAGGCAGAGGTAGGAGGATCACCATGAGTTTGAGGCCATCCTGAGACAACATAGTGAAGTTCAGGTCAGCCTAGCCTACCTCAAAAAACAAACTAACTGTCATGGTTTGATCCAGGTGTCCCCCACAAACAAATGAATGTGTTCTGATAGATCGATCCTCAGCTGATGGCAATTCGGGAATTAGAACCTCACTAGAGCTGTGTTGTTGGGGGTGGGCTTATGGGGGTTATAAGCCAGCTTCCCCTTGCCAGTATTTGGCACACCTTCCTGCCGCTGTTTGCAGTGCTGTGGCAGA
>PVHP010024408.1:11656-26582 GCA_004024765.1 Zapus hudsonius | reverse complement strand
ACCTGGGTCCTGAGGAGCATGTCCTGCATCAGCCTGGGGAGTGACAGCTAATGGGGAGGAGTGTTCACAACCTGTGTGGCTTGCTGACCTTGGATCTGGTGAATGAGAAGTTCTAGAGGGTGTCCTGTCCACTAGGGCTCTACTCTGCTCCCAGTAAAGATGTGCAGACAGCCAAGACATGGGTCTACTGCACCAGCTTCCTCCCCCAATGTCCCTGTCCCTGACAGCTAGCAAAAGAACACACATGAGGACAAATTACTTATACAATGCATCTGTATCACTCTACACAGTGTACAATGTAGAGTGATACATGAGACCCCCCCCCACTGCCTTTTCTGCTGGTATCCCAAAACAAGTCATCTCTTCCAGATGATTGGGTAAGAAAAATAAAAATAAGCTCAGCTTCATATCCTCCCTACAAAACTTTGTTTTTTTCTTCTTTAAAATGATTTTAATGTGCTGATATAAAACCTTGGAGAAAGAAAATGATACTAGCCTTTAAATAATCTGTTAAATGTAAATATATGCTAAAAGTTTTGAGGAAAAGCAATTTCAAATTTCCAATGCTATCATCAAAAAATCAAATATCACCAAACAATAGAGAGTGTTTACAGAAGGAAGAAGTCTTAGGCACTTGTAATGAAAGTGTAAATTTATGTAGCCACTATAGAAATCAGTTGGGAGATTTCTCATAAAACTAAAAATCAAACTATCTCTGACCAGCAATGCTGCTCCTACACATATACCCTAGGGACTCCATCCTTCCGCAGAGAAATTTGCACATCTATGTTTATTGCTGCTTATCTTTCTCTTCCTCAATCAAATAAGTAGAACTATTTTCATAAAATCATTCATTGATCAAGTGGGTACATTTCAGGGGTGCCAGAATTATTATTATATACCAATGACTGTGAACAGAAAGTACAAAAACTAATAAATTTTTCATTTATATATAAAAAGTATTTGGCAAACTCAACATCTCTTCCCAATAAAATCTCTCAATAAACTAAGCATAGAAAGTACCTACTTCCATAAAATATATGTTTCCATACAATAAAGGCCAGGTGTGGCCTGAAGAGATGGGTCAGTGGTTAAGGCACTTGCCTGCAAAGCCTAACAATTTGTTTAATTCCTCAGTATTCAAATAAAACCATATGCACAAAGTGGCATGTCCATCTGGAGATTGTTTGCAGGGGCTGGAAATCCTGGTGTGCCCTCTCCCCCCACCTCTCTCTCTCTTTCCCTCCTTTCACTTTCTCTGTGTATCTGTGCTGGCAAATAAATATTTAAAAATTTTAAAAATGCTGGTATGGCAGACAATACCCTATTAAGCAAAAGCTGAAAGCATTTCCTCTAAGACCTGAAAACAGATTAAGATGCCTATTTTCAGTGCTTTTCTTCAGCAAGCACTAGAGGTACTGGTAGTAATAGAAGAATTTAGAGGCAAACTGCATTGGAGGAAATCAAATTATCCCTGTTATCACAAGACATATTATGCAGAGAAACTGAACTAAAAATTATGAGATGATTAAATCAGGGAATACAAAAATCAACAAAGTCACACTTTATCTACTACTAGTAAAATACCTGAAAAGGAAATCATGAAAACCTTTTGTTGTTGTTGTTTTGAGGTTGGGTCTAGCTCTAGCCCAGGTTGACCTGGAATTCACTATGTAGTCTCAAGATGGCCTTGAACTCATGGCAATCCTCCTACCTTTGTCTCCCTCCAGTGTGGGCCACCATACCTGGAACATTTTAATGGCTACAAAAATAAGATACCTAACAACAATTTTTACCAAGGAGCTTGAAAATCTTTAAACTGAAAACTATAAGACATTGATGGGTGCCACCGAAATAGACACAAAATGGACAGATTTTCCTTATGTATGGATTACAAGAATATTACTAAATATCATATGAGTTACACTAGTCACACAGATACAATCCTCATCCAGATGCTATGGACATTCTTCACAGCAATTGATAAAAAAATGCATATGGGAACACAAGACACTGAGTTGCAAAAGTACTCTCGAGCAAAAAGATTAAAGCTAGAGGCTTCCCTCACCCCCCATCACTTGATCTCACAATATACCACAAATCCACAGTGATGTAAATAGCAAGGTATTGGCCTAAAAAAGAGGAACACAAATTTAACAGAATGCAGATCCCAGAAACAAGCCCATGAGCTTACAGTTAACTAATATTCAACAATGTTGCCAACATACACATTAGGCAAAGAATAGCATCATCAGTAAATGGTGCCAGGGAGTTTGCTGTTCTTAGACAGGTGAAAAGAACTAGAACCTCAAGTCTTATTGTAATTAAAACAATTAAGTCTAAATCAATTAAAGAGTTAAATGTAGACCTGAATCTCTGAAGATAATGGAAGAAAAATACTCTGATGCATTTTGTGCAATAGTTTTGAGCAGACCCATAAAAACATAGAAAACAAAAGTTAAAACAGACAAGCAGGATTGTCTGAAATTCATGGCCATTGAAACAACCAAGAAAGTAAATAAACAAGCCACAAGAGGGATACAAGGAAATATTTGCAAACTATTCATATAACAATGAGTTAAAAACAATAGGACAAAAGGCACTCTATTCTGTATCCAAATTTAATAATAATTTGATATAAAATTGTCAGTATAGAGGCTGCTAACAGGTATATGAAAAGAAGCATACCACTAATCAGGGTAATCCTTATCAAAACCAGAATGTATAGGCTGGAGAGATGGTTTAGTGGTTAAAGGTGCTTGCTTGCAAAACCTGATGGTTGATTCCTTAGTACCCTTGTAAATCCAGATGCACAGAGTGCCTCGGTCTTAAGTTTGTTTGCAGTGGCTAGAATCCCTGACATACAGATATTCTCTGTGCCTGTATGTCTCTCTCCCAAATGAATAAAATTACTTTAATAATTTAAAAATGAAATATAAAAACATAAATACATAAATTTTGATTTATAAATAACCTTGATTTAATCATCCTATAATATAAACATTTATCAAAACATCTTAGCACATACATATGTAGACATATATACTTATTTGTCAATTAAAATAGAATATTTAAATTTATTTACTTTTTAATAAGTAGACAATTTTTATGTACAATTCCTGTGTTGGTACCACCATATCCTCCTCTCTGCCCCAATTTCACTCAGGGTCCTCCTCAGTGAGTTGCTGGAATGCTCCATGGAATGAAGGATTATTCGTTGTGCTGGAAGCAGACAGTAGGGAGTGGAGGGGGCAGGGATCCCTATTACCCTTGGCTGTTCATGTAGGGCTTTCAGCATAATATGGGCTATCCATCTGGTGAACTGGCTTACCTTCAGATTTCAGTCAGGTCTCTTGATGTGTGATGGCAGCCTGTTATGTCCAGAAATAGGGTCTTACCTTTTCCCTAGGGTGGGTAATCAAATATTTTGACAGAAGCCTGTCTTATTTTGAGGACTTAGTAGGTATCTCAGATCAACAGCTCAATGTAGGAAGCAACTAATTTTTGGCAGTGGGGATTGCAAGCCAAAGCCAATTGTAATGGAGTTACCACTGCTACTCACTCACACTCACACAAACACACATATATAATTTTTTATCAATATTTAGAAATTCTGTATGTACAAATCTTCTGATAGTACCCCCCATTTTCTTCTTCACTGCCCATATTCCACTAAGAAACCTTCTTTCTTAATGTCATCCCACATTCTTGAGGGTACCTTCTTAAGATAGGGTACTCCCATATTCCTTTGGAGGGTTATATTTTTTATCTTACAGTCTAAAAGTAAGAATTCTATGGTACTAATTCATTTTAGATTTAGTTTTGTGTTTATCATCCTCACACCTCCCATTACCTCTCCCAAGTCTCTTCTGACCCTATTATCCATTTCTTTAGATTGCATACCATCTTTGCTTGCTATTCATGCTAAACCTCATTATGAAATGCAGATGACAGAGAATATGTGGCATTTGTCTTGCTGTTCTTGTGTAAGTTCACTATGATCTGCTCCAAATCCATCCATTCTCCTGCAAATCTCATTATGTCATTTTTCCTTACTGCTGAGTAGAATTCCACGGTGTATATGTGCCACATCATTGATATCCATTCATCCAGCAATGGGTAGATATCTGGGTTCATTCCAGTTCTAAGCTATTGTGAATTGAGTAGCTATAAACATGGTTGAGCAGATGTCACTGTATTGAAGAGAGGAGCCTTTTGGATAGATGCCCAGTAGAGGAATAGCTGGGTCAGTTGGTAGTTCTATTTTCATACTTTTCAGGAGCTCCACCCTGATTTCTATAGTGGTTGTTCAAGTTTGCACTCCACCTGCAGCTGCTGAGGCTTTCTTTGTCCCACCATCCTCGCCAGCATCTCTTGTTAGACATTTTAAGGATTGCCATTCTAGCTGGAGTAAGTTGTTTTGATTAAGGATGTTGAACATTTTCTTAAGTGAGTTTTAGCAATGTGTATCTCCTCCTTTGTGAATTTTCTATTCAGCTCACTGCTCCATTTTTTGAGTGGATTGCTTGATTTTTAAAAATGATTTAATTTTGGAGTTCATTGTAGGTTCTAGATATTAGGCCTCTAGGGTGTAGCTGGTGAAGATATTCTCCCATTTTCATAGTGATCTGTTGGCTCTGTGTATGGTATGTTTGTTTGTACAGAAGCTTTATGGCTTGATTAGATCCCATTGGTTGAATTTCCTCAGCTACTGGGGTTATATTCAGGAAGTTTTCCCCCGCTCCTATATTGTGGAAAATTCCTCCTACCTTTTCTTCCAGGTTTTTAAGAGTTTTGATGTTATGTTGAGGTCTTTAGTCTATTTGGAGTTGATTATTGCGCATGGTGGGAGGAGTGGTTCTAGTTTCATTTTTCAACCTGAGGTTATCTAATTCGTCAAGCACCATTTGTTGAAGATTTTGTCTTTTCTTCAGTGTACGTTGTTGACACCCTTGTCAAAGATCAAGTCACTGTAGTTACTTGAACTGAGCGTTGGATCTTCAAATCTGTTCCTTTGGATTATCTATCTGTTTTATTCCAGTACCATGCTATTTCATTACTATGGCTTTGTAGTATAGCTTTAGATCAGGTATGATAATACCTCCTGAGGTGTTTCATTTGATGAGAATTTTTTTTTTGGATATCCTTGGCCTTCTACCATTCCAAATGAACTTTGACTTTTTTTTGTCGCTGCAAAAAATGATGCTGGGATTTTTATTGGTATTTGCATTGAATCTCTGTATTGCTTTTGACAGAACAGCCATTTTCAAAATACTAATTCTAACTATCCAGGAGCATGAAAGGTCTTTCTATTTTCTCATGTTTTCTTCAATTTTTATATTGAGTGCTTTTATGTTTTCCTTATATAGATCTTTCACATCCTTGGTTAGTGTTACTCCAAAGAATTTGATTTTTTCATGTGTGGCTACTGAAAACGAAACAGTTTCACTGATGCTTTTTTTTCTGTATGTTTAACATTTGCATACAAGGAAGCTACTGACTTGTGTGTCAATTTTGTAACTTGCCACTTTGCTGAAGGAACTTATCATTTTTGGAATTTTATGGTAAAGTCTTTCAGGTCTGTTATGTATAGGATCATATCATATGCAAATAGAGATAGCTTGACTTCTTCGTTTCTTATTTGTATCCCTTTTGTGTCTTTCTCCTATCTTATTGCTTGGGCTATAACTTCAAGCACTATGTTGAAGAGCTATGGTGAGAGTGAACACCCCTGTCTTGTTTCCAAACTTAATGGGAACTCCTTGAAACTTTCCCCATTTAGTTTGATTTGAACTTTAGGCATTTTGTATATTGCCTTTTTTGTGTTGGGGTATAAGCCCTCATGCCCAGTTTCTCCAGTAATTTGATCATGAAGTCATGTTGAGTTTTGTCAAAGGCCATCTCTGCATTGATTGAAATGATAATGTGGTTCTTGTGTTTTAGTTTATTATTATGGTGGATTATACGAAATCATTACCTTATGTTGAACCATCCTTGCATCCCTGGGATGAAGCCTGCTTGATCAAGGTGAATAATGTTTTTGCTGTTTTACTCAATTTGATTTGTGAGAATTTTGTTCAGAATTTTGCATCTATGCTCATCAGGGATAAGTCTATAGTTTTCCTTTCTTGTTGCCTCTCTGTCTGCTTTTGGTATTAGGGAGTTTGGAAGCATTCCCTGTTCTCCAATTGTATGAAAAAATCTGAGAGAGACTTGTTGCCATTAGTGGGACTGAGGGTACACACACACAAGGCCATGTCCAGATATTTATGTGTGTTCTGGAGATTCAAACACGTAAGTATTGAAGCTCCCTCAGGCCTTCATGCTTGTGCAATAAGCACAGAATATCTCAGCCATCCCTCAACTCCTTATGTAAGTCTTTTTGCAATGTCTTACAATAGCAGATATGTTTATTTGGCTGAATGAATAACTGAAAGTATGATGTCTTCCCTCTTCTCAATTTTGACATGTGCTACATAATTCCAACTTCAGCTCAGCTGTGGCTCATGCATTAAACTTCCTCAAACCCTTGTTCCACTCAGGGTCAATATTTTACCCCTAGACCACAAGTAATCTTCAATCTACCAAAGAAGCTGGTGATTTACAAGAGGATTATTCACCCATTGCCTTGGGGTGGGAAACTGAACACAAAAGAAGACCTGGAATGAATGTGGCAAATGACTGACATGAGCATGACTTCTAAGACATACCACACTGTGACAAAGAGAGAAAAGATTCTCAGACTTAGCTCTTTATTGACATACAACTAAAATTCATAAGAAATTAGCTTGAAAATCAATAGAATTAATCCATTTATAGTCATGACCTTCACTTCATACTTGCTAAAAAAATCACCCCTTTTGTTTTTAAATCTCTATTATTAGCTGAATATCGAATAACCATTTTTCTCTAGATATATAATTATGTCTTATTCTAATGATATGACAATTGTCCTATGGAAATAAAGAACAGATAAGAAGCTTAGAATATATAACCTTGAAACAGTGTGATTATGTAAGTGTTCTGAAAGAAAAAGGCATGTAGAAATGAATGACTTTGCAGTCCAGTCAAACTATTCCTCATAAAAAGGCAGACATGGGATGAGGTATGGCTCAGGAATGACAGCATTAATACCTTGAACATCAGAGATGTAAAGGAACAGGGCCCATTTGTGCCAAATGCACTAATTTATTGTTTCTTGAATTTGCACACCCAACAATTTCCTCAGAGCCTCTGTGACATTCTTATTCCTAAGACTATATATGAGAGGGTTTAAGAGAGGTGTAAGTATTGTATAAAATACAGACACCACCATGTCCTGCTCAGGGGTGTGGTAGGAGCCAGGGAGCATGTAGGTGTAGATAGCAGCCCCATAGAAGAGAGTGACCACAGTCATGTGAGAGGAACATGTGGCGAGGGCCTTCTTCCTGCCCTCTGCCGAGTTCATCCTGTGAACAGTGAGGAGGATGGAGAAATAGGAGCTGGAAATGACTGTCACAGGGATGAGGAGCATGAGGACGCAGCATAGATACATGAATGTCTCATAGAGGGATGTGTCTGAGCAGGAGAGTTTCAAGACAGCTGGTACCTCACAGAAGTAGTGGTGGATCTCCCTTGATCTCCAGAAGGGGAAGGTCATGGTGACAGGAGTGAACATGAAGCCATCAACAGACCCCAGGAGCCAGCACCCTGATGCCAGGAGGAGACACACCTTGTGGCTCATGAGGACAGTATATTGGAGTGGATGACAGATGGCCACATAGCGGTCATAAGCCATGGCTGCCAGCAGGAAGAATTCTGAACCTGCCAAAGTCACGTAGAGAAACATTTGAATCCCACACTCAACAGCTGAGATCTTATTGCTCCCCAACATTCGGTCCATGAGCATCTTGGGGACAGTGACAGAAATATACATCGTGTCCATGATTGACAACTGGCTGATGAAGAAGTACATGGGGGTGTGGAGGTGGGTGTCAGAGTGTATCAGGAGGATCAGGATGGCATTTCCAGACAAGGCCATCAAGAAAATCACAAGAATGAACACAGACAGCAGAGTCGGGTGTGTTGATTGACTGAAGAGTCCCAAAAGGATGAAGTCAGACAGTTCAGTACAATTGTTCCTGTCCATGAGGTTTTTCCTAGGCCACTGAGAAGGTTTCAGATTAGTGTCAGGTGACCCACTGAATGAGTGTTCAGTGATGTGTGCACCAGCTTGGCTGTCTTACCAGGATTTCCTCTGTGGATGTAGACCTGAGGATCACAAATCAACTATGACTCAACTCACTTTCACAAACTAATAATCCACATCTCTGGTCAAATGATCACACCTTGCAGTTCAGCTTGCACACTGAAGGTCATGAATGTTCCTGATGAAAGTCTCCTCTATCAACAAGATCTAGGCATTTTAAGAATTGCTACACCATGCTATTGGGATAAGTGAATTATAAAAGACAAAAGGAAGTCAAAGTCATTTTTAAGAATTTTAAAGGATCAAAGTGGCATTTAAAAAAATCTCTCAGGGACTTGGGTGCTAGTTCAGCAGCTCAAGATGCTGACATGCAAAGCCTGCTGGATCAGGTTCAATTTCCCAGTGCTCAAGTAAATCCAGATGTGCAATATGGTGTATGTGTCTGGATTTATTTGTGAGGGCAAGAGGCTCTGCTGCACCCATCTTCCCTCTGTCTCTCTGTTTCTGTGCTTGTTTGTGTGTTTCATATAAGGAAATAAAAATATTATTTAAAATTTTAAAGCTCTCAGAATTATAGTCCCTATAAGAAATACTTAGAAAGTAGTTGGAACATAATTTTGAGAAAATTAATTTCAAACATATGTACTGCCTGTTCTTCAAGGATTGAGCCTCACTCTGAGGTTGGGTGTCTCTGTGGAGCAAACTTCACATTCACAGAGGTGTGAGCAAATCTTAGAGACTTAGGGGTAAGGAGAGAGTTGCCCAGACTGTGGCGAGGTCCAGCCATGGGTCCAGTTACCCCTCAGCTTTCTGGTGTTCTGTTTACTATGCCTAAAATGATTACAATAATAAAATTTGATATCAGATCTGGTCAAGATGAAATGAAGCACAGTAAAGACATTTCTTATAGTATTTCCAGAAGCAAATAAGTAAATATACCCTTAATGACCTAGATTACATTAATCATTGTTAAGAACCATCATAGAAATGCCTGTTTTAACCTTATTATCCAATACACTAACTTTTCTTTCTGGTTTTAGTATATTTTCATACAATTAAAATTTAGTTTTTAAATAACATGGGGAAAGGTATTCAAATATATAAACAGTTCCCTCATCATACTTTCAAATATTGAATATGAAGTTTCCTATTTTTTTATATGTGTGTTCATTTTATATAATCCCTAAGCATGTTTATTTGAACATATAATGTTGTGATTTATTGTATAACATACTAATTTCTTTAACCACAATTAGACATAGTTTTCTGGGAAACCTTACCTTTTAAGTTCTAACATATGTTTCTCCAGTTTCATCTCCTCACAGGTCACTTGCACTGATTTTCAGAAAGAAGGAACAGGGTTTAGGACATCATGGCCATTTTCCAGGAAGTCTTTGGCTAGTTTTGCAAACTTGTTCTGTTTTATTTACCTCCACAGATGTCATTTCATGGGTGCTGAGAAGCAAAAAGGGACAGGGAACAACCCTGTGATATCTCTGACTCTGCTTCATTGTTCTCCTCTCTCCATGCACACAGCCTGCCTCTGTGTAGATGCTCCAAGCAAAGCAAAGACTTGTTAGCACTGATGATGCTTTGTGGGTCTAGCAGTTTCTGTAGGAAAATACCAGAAGACTGCACTTGAAGCCAAATGTTCAAATAATGTACAAAGTAAATAAGAAATAGCAATGGGCACGAACTATATCTCTCCTTTTTAAAAAGCATCATTAAGATTCTTCCTCATTTTATTCTTAAAGAAGTCAAATCTCTTTAACTTTTTGATATCTGACATGGTATATATTAAAGTTTGATAGCTTTTATAACAGGAGAGAAAATATCTCCTCTTTATGTGAAGACTTTAGCATTGGGTACAAGAAAGAGTTCAGAAAAGAATATGTTTCTGAAACTCATATCTTGTATTAATTGCATGAACTAATTCTGATATTCTGCCTCTTCAGAGTCCCATGCTCAGTCTGAGATGCTGATGGAGTTGCCATCAGTGCAAGGATTTGGGTCCTGGTTGAAAAGGTTGGAGAAGTGTGAGACACATTGTGGAAGATGAATGAGCTGATAGATAAGTAGATGCTAGATGGCCATGGACAGATAGTTGACTGGTAGATGATGGATGATAGATGAGAAAATATAGACATGTTGTTTTAGCTAGATCATAGATAGATGATAGATGACAGATAGGTAGATAGATGATAGATAGATAGATAGATAGATAGATAGATAGATAGATAGATAGATAGATGATAGATAGATAAATTTCCTCTCTACCAAAGCTCCTTTGGCAGATGGAGGCTCATTTTGGTTCAAAAATTTAAAATTTACCGAACAGTTGCTGACTCAGTATTATCTGTGGACACTGGCACAAAGGCCAGGGTATTTCGAGAGCATGCAAAGACCTCAATGAAGACCAGGATGCAAGTGAAGGGTGGGAGGCATGTGAGAAGTCAGTGCTTCAGTTTGTTAAATGGTGTCCATGGCATGTCTCCTGGGACACCAGGCATAAGACGGATAGTCTCCCTGTGACACATGAGGGAATGCCCAGTTTGTCCATTGTCATTTTTGGCTATTTTGTATGAATTTCACATGAACAGCTTGGTGCATGTTTTACTTGGTGATGATTAGCAGTATTGGCAGTGTGACACCAAGCCATTACTTGAATCCAGAGACATCCTGAAAATGATGCTAATAATACTTTCTACCTTTCCTTTTCCATAACATTTACTCCATCCTCATTTGTTCTTCTCATTGTCAGGGTAGCTGCCTAATCTCAAACAAATGATACAGTATGCATGTCTCTCCCTGTGATGAAGCAGAGAACAAGGGACGACTTTGGCTCTGTTGTTAACAACACCATTTCCCCCTGTGGGAAACCATCCAGATTTAGACCACCCTCTGTCCATTTCATTTGGAAACATGAGTATGAATGAGAGAATTGCTTCTAGCATTATTGTAACACTCAAAAATCAACTCCCATTGAAGTAAAGTCAGTCACTATCTCTATGAGTCTTGGAAAACTTATGAATCATGTTATGAATATTTAAAATACACAAGGAAGGCATGGCACTCACCAGTAACACCAGTAGACAGAAGTCAGAGGCAAGAGGATCAACAGAAATTTGCAGCCAGTCTGAAAGTTATATTGAGACTCTGTCAGAACACATCACAATTATATAGTGAATAAATAAATAACAATGGAATTCATATTGTTTTGTGAACAAATAACTGTAAATAAAACCCTAGTAATTAACAGGTTGCAGTGAATAAGAAACACATGCTATGTGAGAGCTGTAAGAAGAAAGGAAATTTTCTCTTCTCTAGAAAAAATATTACAAGATAGGACAAAGGAAATAATGTCAGAACAAAATGTTCCCTCAAGTGGACAGGTGAAGAACAATGACCCTTGCACTTCTGCACAGTGTGTCCCTTGGATCAACTCACCCCGATGCTGCTGTCAGCCTTTGCCACTGAGGCTCAGAGACAGTGGCCACTTAAGTGCACAGTGAACAAGAGGAAAGTGACATCACCCTTGGCTGGACTTTGCTCACTAGGGAATGGGGTGACAGATTTGTGTCAGCAAATCCCCTTGGGGACTTGGAAGAAGAATGCAGTTAAGAAAATGGAGAAACGGATCTTCATTTTGGAGTGGGAGGTTTTTCTCAAGTTTTTTTTTTAATTCTTCTTTGTTTATATGAAAATCCTACCCAGATAGTATCAATGATCTCAAACTTCACAATAATCAATAAAATCACACCCTTGAAATACTCAAGCCAGCTAATAACAGGTATAGCTTTATTTACTTACCAAAATACTTTCTATGTATGTGGGAGGTGGGACAGTGTGTGTGTGTGTGTGTGTGTGTGTGTGTGTGTGTGTGTGTGTGTGTGTTTCACATCTAATCTTTGAGTAGATTTCCTGAAATGTTGTTCTCTTTCACAAGTGGAGAATCTGAAGCTCTGAGTTCCACTGTTGTGGCCAGAATGACCCTGAGGCCCTGACCTGGACACACCATCTTGCCCAATCCACTGTCCATTCTATCACTGATGGTACTTTTTGGTCATCAGTCACCATCCATTTTGCATTCAACTTTAATGGTTGTTTTATTCTAAATTGTGATGTACAAATTATAGAAAAATCTAAAATACAAACTAGTCTAATGAAAATATAGACATCATTTATATCATAGTATTTCAGACCAAAAACTTATCTCAGGGTTGGGGAGATGGCTCAGTAGATAAGAGAACTTGCTGCACAAGTACGATGACCTGAGTTCAATCCCCAGCACCTACTTAAATATCCAGGAGTGGCTGTGCATACCTATAACTCCAGTGTTAATTTGGGGTGGAGGAGGTAGCAGGAAGGGCTCCCTGAGCAGCCAGTCTACCTGAAAAATGGAGGCTCAGTTTTAATGAGAGAATCTGTCTGAAGGAAATAATGAGAAAGAGTGATAGAAGAGGACACATGATGTATTCTTCTGAACTCCTCATGTATGTGCATGGGGCTTGTGCCTCTGCACACACAAACACACACACATGTACATAGATCACACTTATAACACACACTCTACACACCCATACACTAGGGAAGGAAACACCTTCTGAGTTATAGATTGCCTTTAACTACAAATGTATCAACTGCATAGTTCAGGGTCTGCAGCTGGAATAAAATGAGGAAGAAAAGAGAAATCACCCCACTCCCCTGATTTCTTTGACTGAATTATCCCATAAATGTGTTTTTATTTGGATTTCTTGTTCCATTGCAACATGTGAGAAGTATGCTCAGCATAGTAACATTATGATTTCATTTAGTGATTTTGTGCTTAGAAAGTATTCATGCATTATGGGATCATTTTAAATACACATTTTTTAAATGAATGAGTTCAGAGGTATAAAATCATGCATAGAGCAATTAGGTATAATTACTAAAAACTCGAGACAGCATATATATTATTGAACAGCAGAAGGAAATAAATAATGATATCATTGTCAATTAAATCCTATAAAACAAAAAATAAGAAATATGGTTTGAATGCATTATGGAAGTGTAATAAACAATAGAGAAAGGAAGTAACAGAAGGATATAAACAGTATGATCCACCCACATGTACACACTCTGGCATGCTTAGGGAACACAGGAAGGTAGTACATTGCCTGTGCAGTCTTGGATACTTGACGGGAACTTGGAAGGAAAGATTTTCTTCCCTCATTTTCAAAGTGGGGTAAGGACACTGCCAGGTGTTAGACAGGCTCCCAATCTCACACATCTGGTCATAGTTTTAGTAATAGTACCTATAGCTAAGGATTGGCTGGTTTTAAATCCAGCCCCTTTTACTTATTCATCTAACCACAACAGTCCCCAGACTACTGACTGCTTCCTCCAAGTAAGATTTTTGTTTATTTTGCACATTATTCTTCAAAGAAGCAAACATATTAATACAACATTCACTAAAAACAAGCTAAATAATAACCCATAAAAATCTAAGCATAGATAGTAGAAGACTTCTTCAATCATGTCAATGTTGTAACATGTAATCATATCAGTAACTAATAAGAATGCTAGAATAACAAGCATTACTAATGCCACTTGAACAATTATGTCCTTTATTTCATTAAAGTTAATAATATCAAAATCAAAATATAACATCCTTCCATCTCTAGATAAGCTACTCTTAATCTAAAAGTAATATTTTTGTCCAAATTGGTTAATTCTATATTCTATATAATTTAGAGAATTTTTTCAAACACTGTAACAATAATGGTCAGTGAGACATGAAAGCTATTGGGTTGACCTGTCTTTCAAAGAACGCACCTGTCAGACCTGTTGAAAGTATATTAGGTAGGACAATGCCTATTCCCCCCACTGAGCATAAGTGCTATGCCATGGCAGTCACTCATAATCCCTCCTGAATATTAATCTGGGCAAATATATTTCTTTTCTAATATCTCAAATTCCACAAATACTAGATCATGGGTTATTTCAATCACAAAAATAGTAGTGATTTTATTGTCACAGATGTTTCAGAAATTCCCTTTGTAGCATGATACATAGCAAGGAAAGCAAAGGTTAATGACAAGGTAAAATCATTTTATTAATTTTTCCAATTTCAGAAAAACACTACTGTGAAAGAAGACTACTATAAAATTTTATGAATTTTCTTAATATCCCAAGACTGATTTTTTATTTATTCCAAATATACTATTACTGCTATTGGAATAATCTAAACACTAAAGAAAATAAATATGGAACCACTTTTATTTGCATTCTATGAACTCAGATGAACCCATTTTCTTCCTGGACTTACATTTATATTGCTTATTTTTTTTCTCATTACTTTAATGACCAAATACAGTTTAAATCACTGGTGTTTACAATATGAAGTACAATTTTTTTTTAATTTTTTTTATTGTCCATAATGAGTTACAACATTTAGTGGGCAAACAATGAGTTGTTATCCCCAATTCCCCACTGCCCTCCCCTCCCCCCTCAACTGGATAACCTCCTCCAAGGGTCGTCTGGATCAGTCCTTGTGACAGGGGACCATGGATAGGCTAGTAATCAGCCAGGTTCTCCTGTCCGTACCTCTGGGTAGTCTCCCCCACCACGGCTCTCACAATCTTTCCGCCCCCTCTTCCGCATAGTTCCCTGAGTCGTGGTGGATGAGTAATAAGTTTGCTTTAAGGTTGTGAGCTTAGGGGTCTTTGTGTCGAAAATCGTTGGTTTCTGTTCCACTGG
>PVHP010024408.1:0-11556 GCA_004024765.1 Zapus hudsonius | reverse complement strand
AGTGCTGGGGCTCACCTAATCCTACCAACAGACCGTAGGCCGATAGCTGAGATTCTGGCAAGAGAGGGGCCACCACAGTCATACAATGGAGGATCCAAATGGAACTCCGCAGAGAATGACGAGATGAAGTACAATTTTCATATATTTTTAGAGTTCCTTTGTACTCACTGAGGCAAATGATCCCAATTGTTATTACATGTGGGTTATGACTTATAGGGCATGAAAAAATGGGGAGGAGGCTCCAGTAAGTTTCTATGAGGACTTGAAATATTCACATAAAGTCTCATTCAGGGATAAAGTGAACACCTTTGTCTCGGGAATGAATGATGAATAAACTCATGATGGAGGAAGATAAGATAAAGGGGACTTAACTTTTTTTTAATATTTTATTTATTCATTTTTAAGCAGAGAGACAGAGAGAGAGAGAGAACACCAGGGCCACCACCTTGTGGGTCTGGCTTATGTGGGTCTTAGGGAATTGAACCTGGTGCCTTAGGCACTGGAGGCAAGTGCCTAGGGAATTGAACCTGGTGCCTTAGGCACTGGAGGCAAGTGCCTTAACCGCCGAGCCATCTCTCCAGCCCAAGGGGACTTTATATGGTCAGCTATTACAAGAAGGTTAAAAAGACTAAGGAAAATAAAAGACTATCAGACAGACAGGATAAATAAGCAGCCTGGAGGACATATCCCACAAGCATGAGAAAGAAGGAAAATCAAAATGGGAGTGCTGGATCCTGAGGGCATTTGAGAGGAAGAGAGACCAGAAGGGAGAGACCAAAGGAAGGAATGAGGGAGATGGTTATTCCCAGGATTTCCCATGCACCACTCTTCTTGGGCCTATCCTCGATCGCATTATGCTCCTCAGAGCCCCTGTGACATCTTTGTTGCGGAGGCTGTAAATGAGCGGGTTCAGCACAGGGGTGATGATGGTGTAGAAGGCAGATGCCATCATGTCATGCTGGGCTGTGTGGTAGGAACTAGGCAGCATGTAGGTGTAGACTGCAGCACCGAAGAAGAGCAGCACTACCATCATGTGGGAGGAGCAGGTGGCAAAGGCCTTCCTGCGCCCCTCTGCTGAGTTCATCCTGAGGATGAGGCTCAGGATGAGGGCGTAGGAGCTGGAGATGACAGCAATGGGGACAAGAAGCATGAGGACGCAGCATAGGTACATGAACAACTTGTAGAGGGAGATATCAGAGCAGGAGAGCTTCAGCAGGGCAGGGGCCTCGCAAAAAAAGCTCAGGATTCTCCTGGATCTACAAAAGGGGAAGCTCATGGTAATGGGGGTGAGCAGAAGGCCATCAACTGTTCCAAGGAGCCAGCATCCAGACACCAGGACCTGGCACACCCTGTGGTTCATCAGCAGTGGGTAATGGAGGGGTCTACAAATGGCAGCATAACGGTCATAGGCCATGGAAGACAGGAGAAAGAACTCAGCACCTGCCAGGGTCAGGTAGAAGAACATCTGGATCCCACAGCCCAAGGGGGAGATGGTATGATCTCCAGTGGCCTGGCCCACCAGCATCTTTGGCACTGTCACAGATATGTACATGAGGTCCATGAGAGACAGCTGGCTGATGAAGAAGTACATGGGAGTGCAGAGGCGAGGTTCTAAGTGGATTAGAACAATGAGGAGGCCATTTCCAGTGAGGGCCATCACAAAGAAGATAAAAGTCACAGTGTAAAGGAAGGCTGCATAGCTGGTGTTATCAAATATCCCCACCAGAATGAAACCTGTGCTTGAAGATTGATTCCATGGAGTTTGGATCCCTGATTCCATGTTTCATGTATGATTTTTTTGCCTGAGGAAAAACAAGGAGACCTGATTTTTATTTTTATTTTACTTATTGTTTTAGTTTTTTGAGGCATGGTCTCTCTCTAGCCTAGGCTGATATTGAACTCGCTGGCTAGTTTCAAACTCACAGCAATTCCCTACCTCTGCCTCCTTGGTGCTGCAATTTAAGGGGTGAACCACCACACCCGGCTAGGGAGACCTGATTTTATATCCATAATATCTGCATGATGTTCCTCACTTTCTTTCATGATGCATGCACTTTGAACTTCTTTATCCAAACAGTAGCTTAAATTGAGATGGAATTAATCATAAGGTCAAATCTCAGACAAGTCAAGCTGCATTTGGTCCAAGTTTAAAGTGAAATGAGGAACAGACCTTGGGAGGTGACCACTCACAAGCTGCATTAAAAAAGAGCAGCATTTATATTTCTAAAGTGATATTCATTCTGCTAAAATAGAAAATGCAAAAGGACTCATCTTATTGAATACTAAGAGACTAAAGCAGGAAATACACTAAGTTAGAATCATGCTAGCCACGAATTTTGGGACTCAGTAGCTCATCCTGAACAGTGACAGTAATCAAAACTTGTGACATTTACATGTGTGGGCCAATATCTAATGGTAATGGAATGAAAATCATAACCAATGTTCTCTGGAAATTTTAACTCTCTTTAAAGATTACCTACCATCACATATCTCCACTGAGGTCTCTTTCTTTCACTCACAGTGTTCAGTTTTCCCAGTTGTGTTCCTCAGTCCAGTCAGTGAGGCTTTGGAGTAGAGAGAGAGTCCAGCCAGCACTGGGAGAACAGATCAGAGTGCAGACCTGGGTTTGCAGGAGAGCAACAGTGTGTCTCTGGTCCTCTCATGAGGCAGAATGAAATTTAAGGCATCGCATTTATTAACCTTTCTTCAAAAACTGACCTTTATAAAAAAAACATGAAAAGTAAAAAACTATAGTCACCCTAAATACCAAGTATGTATTTTGCTGAGAAATGAGTCAAATATAATTTTATTTTCCCATGCTATTTTAGCTCTTAAATCATTTCAAAATATCCAACCTTCCATGCACAGTGATTGAATGAAGTGTGTGTGTGTGTGTGTGTGTGTGTGTGTGTGTGTGTGTGTGTTACTTTTTCCAGGAAGGGTCTCACTCTTTCATTCTTTCCCAGGCTGACAAGAAATTCACTATGTAGTCTCAGGATGGCCTCAAACTCACATAAATCTTCCTATTTCTACCTCCAGAGTGCTGAGATTAAAGGTGTGTGCCATGCTCTGCTTAAATAAATAAATGATAAAGGGTCCAAGTGAAGCAGTTTTATTAAATTTTCTGAAAACTGAAACCCTACTGTACATAACTTACAGATCCCTCATGTCCTAGCCTCCACTTACTCAGGAAAATGCTAATGTTTTCCTTCTATTTTTTTGCTCAGCAACTCTTCTGCCTAAATGTACCAACTGTCAGTTGAATGACTAGAATCACGCTTGACATGATGCTGCACAGATCCTTTGAGGTAAGGAGATTTTGCTACAAGACTAAGGAAGGCTCTCATCTCTGATGACTCACTGAGGTTTGGTCAGCCTCAGGGTTGATGTACTTCTAGTGAGGGAACATACAGAGGAAAGTAAGACTCTAACTACCACACTCAAATAGAAAGTCAAAGACAATGTACTTTCCTGCATGGAGATAGGGAGTCTGAGAATTCAGGAAATCAGCACTGCAGTCAAAATTACATCATAGGGCATGTTTCTGCTCCTTACTCTTCACCTTCAAAAGAAATCACCCATGCAGCAAATCAGCCTGTCACTTTGCAGCAAGGAGACAAGAAGGGAGAGTGGAGGGCTGGACTGTGCTTCAGGTCCTGTGCTTCTCTGGAGAGTCAGCCCAAGACACAGCATCCAGGCAGGTCCACTGTCATCACCCAAAGCCAGGGCGAAGGAGTTTTAATTCAGGATGCAAAGCAGACAGGTTACATCATCAGTAACTGTGCATTAGGGAATTAGAGGTGAGTTTTTGTTATTTCCCAGAGGAGATTTTTCAAGTTTCTTCTCTGACTCCAAATCTCTACACTTGACATGGGCTCCTGCCTGGAGCTTCCACTTCCTAAAGGCTCAGAATTTACCATTTTGATTTTGTTGTCCTCTTGTTGGTTAATTTGCCATTTGTTTCTTTTTTAAGAAAATAAGTAGGCTGAACACACTTCCTACTGGAAGAGAACAGAGAAACAAGAAACGAATACTTGTGCAATGGGGGGTGCCAAAGCCTGGGGAAGGCAATCAACAGCTTTTAATTTGGCCAAGTAATCCACTCAGTGACAGGGAGCCCTTAACTGGAACTGGAGACTCAGGGTGAAATGCATTGGGAACCAAAATCTTGAGACCCCCAAAGAGAAATGCACTTTACTAGTGATTTACAAAGAGGCTACTAACAATAGAAATCTAGCCAATTCAGAAATGTGTGTATCTCAGTTAACCTATACTGATCTCACTCTCCGATGGAGATTGTAGTTTTCAGAAGGCATTGAGAGAGCAGTGGTTCTTCCAAACCTACCAACGAGCCACAGGGCAATAGCTGACATCCTGGCAAGAGATGAGCCACCCCAGACCTATCATGGAGGCTCCACATGGAACCCTGCAGAGAGTGGTGGGATAAGCAAGAGACCTATAACCACAGCCAATCAGTCAACCCAGGATAAGCCAGCGAGACAGACACCAACAATCCTCAACACCACCTAAAGCAGAAGTACAGAGGCCCCTAAGACCTCAACAGTAAAGCAGCCTTAATACTCACTCACCATGACTCAGGGAACTGAGAAGAACAGGGGGCAGAAAGATTGCAAGAGCCATCGGGAGGAGAATATCTAGAGACATCGCCCCCTCAGTAACAACATACAAAGGGGGGTGGAACTGGGCTGACTACTAGGCTATCCATAACCCCCTACCCCATGGACTGACCCAGTTTACCCACAGAGGAGGATACCCAGCTATCATAGTCAGCCACACGCCACTGGGATGAATCTTTAAACCAAGCACAATGTAGGGGAGGAAAGTATTTATTGAAATTACAGATTGAGGGGAAGTTCCATCACAGCAAAAGAGGCTGGCCCTCTTTCACAGGTCCAAGCAGAGAGAAAAACCCCTCACCAACACCATACACACATAACAGCAAACAGGCAGGGGGGCAAGGAGAGAATTTCTTCCCCTTTATGTAGCCTTAGGGTGGGGTCTTACAATCCTTCCCCAGACTTAATAGCTTCCTGAGTCTCTGGAATTTCCTTCCTGCACTGCCCACAAAGGAAAGGATGTTTACTTCCAGCTTCTTTGAGCTTCTTTACATCCTGCCCCCTACTAAGAGGCTGCCTTCCTATAAACATCCTCAGAGACCTACCCAAGATAATTAAAAAGATCCAAGTTGACAACTAAACCTAACCAAGCTCACAATGGCACCATGGGGCACCTCCACCATGCCTGCTGTATCCTCTTGGCCCAGAGGAGCTAGACAAGGACATTTGGTTCCAAGCTATCCATCAGGCCAGAGCCCAGCTCTGGTGCCTGATCTCTGTGGTCTATCCTAGCCCAGAGAAATGTCATGTGTTCATCCAGTTCCAGCCTTGGGGAGATATTGTGCATGCCCGCCATGACCAGGGCCAGTCCTGTGAGGTGACCAATGCCAGAGTCACTGGAGGAGAGAAGAGGATGAGAGGACTCTGGCCCAGGCCCTGCTGAGGAGCCACTGGTGCAGGAACCCTTCCTCCCTTCGCCATTTGAGGCCTCCTGTGCCTTAATCTGTCTTCTAGCTACATGGACATGACTTGGAAAACCACCATGGAACACTTCCATATACTTGGTTCTGGCAGCAGCAAGAAGCCAACAAGCCCTGAGGACCTGTCAGGGGTACCTGATGGTGGTGATGAGGAGGATGAGGGGCTGGAGGAGGCCTGGGTCCTGAGGAGCATGTCCTGCTTCAGCCTGGAGAGTGATAGTTAATGGGGAGGAGTGTTCACAACCTGTGTGGCTTGCTGACCTTGGGTCTGGTGGATGAGACGTTCTAGAGGTGTCCTGTCCACTAGGGCTCTACTCTGCTCCCAGTAAAGATGTGCAGACAGCCAGAACTTGGGACTTCTGCACCAGCTTCCTCCTCCAATGCCCCCACCCCCTGCCAGCCAGCAACAGGACACACATAAGGACAAATGACTTTTATACAGTGCATCAGTATTGCTCTACATTATGTGTGGTGGGACATGTGGCCCCCTACTGCCTTTTATGCTGACATCCCAAAACAATCCATCTCTTTCAGATGATTGGGTAAGAAAAATAAGCTCAGCTTCATATCCTGCCAACAAAAAATTGGTTTTTCTTCTTTAAAATAAAAATAAATAAATATATAAATAAATAGAAAATACCTTGGAAAGTGAGTAAAAACATTCAGTCAACTTCATGGAAGCAAATATCATCATGGTCATTGATTTTAATGTATTGATAGAAAACCATGAAGAAACAAAATGATACCAGCCTTTCAATAGAGTATTTGTTTAATGTAAAAATATGTTTCCAGTTTTGAGGAAAAGGAATTTCAAATTTCCAATGCTATCATCAAAAAAATCAAATGTAAAGAACGAGTGTTTACAGAAAGAGAAGTCTTAGGCACTTGTAATGAAAGTTTAAAATTGTACAGTCTCTGTAGAAAGAAGTTGGGAGGTTTTTCATAGAGCCAAAAATCAAACTATTTTATGACCCAGCAATGCTGCTCCTGTGCATATACCCTAGGGACTCCATCCTTCCACAAAGAAATTTGCCCATCTATGTTTATTGCTGCTTATCTCTTTCTTCCTCAATTAAATAAGCAGAACTATTTTTATAAAATCGTTCATTTTTCAAAGGGTACATTCCAGGGGTATCAGGATTGTTAATATATACCAATGACTGTGAAAAGAAAAGTACAAAAACTAATAAATTCTTCAATATACATTAAAATCTATTTGTCAAACTCAACATCTCTTCCCAATAAAATCTCTCAACAAACCATAGAAAGTATCTACTTCCATAAAATATGTTTCCATACAATAAAGTTCAGGTATGGGCTAGAGAGATGGTTCAGTGGTTAAGGTACTTGCCTGCAAAACCTAACAATCTGGGTTCAGTTCATCAGTACCTACATAAATCCAGATGCACACAGTGGTACATGCATCTACATTTGATTCTTTAATTTAAATTGTAACTTTGTACTTTCAATAAACAGAGGATTTAAAATTTTTCAATTTGGGGGGTACCATGATTAAAAAGAAAATCCACCTTCAGGAAGATATAGTATTTAATTTGAATAAATATTAATTACACATAGCCATTGGTTTCACTGTGACATTTCCATACATGAATATAATGCACTTTCATCATATTAACCTTCCAATACTCTTTTTTTGTTCCTCTCCTATACCATGTATCCTCCTTTCCCAAATAGTTTCCATTTTTATGTCTTTGTATTCATTTTATTTTATTTTACTGAGTTTTCAGTAATATATTGAATCAGATGATGATGATGCATTTTAAAAGTGTTTTATGGACTGGAGAGATGGCTTGGTGGTTAAGGTGTTTACCTGCAAAGCAGAAGGAACCAAGTTCTATTCCCCAGTACCCATGTAAAGCAGATGCACAATGTGACTCGTGTCTGGGATTCATTTGCAGTGGCTGAAGGCTCTGGCCCACCCATTCTCTCTCTATCTGCCCCTTTCTCTCTTTCAAATTGAAAAATAAATAAATAAAATATTTTTAAAAATTGTTTCATATCAACAAGTTTGTTCCCAGGAAAATTACATAAGGACAAATGATCAAAATTAGCCACTGAATTTGTAGCAAAAAGTCAGAGCAATGAGAACAGTAGCTTTAGGATATTTTTGTGTGTTGTTGCTTAGGAAGGCAATGTCTCTGGATATTTTCTCCCACCATGGCTCTTACCTTCTTTCCACCCCCTCTTCCACTCAGTTCTCTGAGTCATGGTGGGTGAGTTTTAAGTATTTATTGTTGAAACCTTAAGTGTCTCTGGACTTCTGCTTTGGATTGTGGGGTATCAGTGTCTGTCTCCATTGACCTTTAATGGGTTACCCGGCTTGCTAAGGTGATAGGTCTCTTGTTTATCTCCTCATTTTCTCATAGGTTTCATTTGGGCCTTGTGTGATAGGCCAGGAGTGGTTCATCTCCTGCCAGGATGTCAGCCATTATCCCATGTCTTGTTGGTGGAATTGGTTGTCCACAACTCTCACTGCCTTCTGAAAAATACAAACAGAATCTCCATGGAAGAGTGAGATCAATTTAAGTCAAATGAGATAAACATTGCTAATGTGTCAAAATTCTAATGGATGTATCCTCTTTGTAACTCTCTGGTAGTGAGAATTTCCCCTTGGAGCCCAGGTTCTTGTTTCCTATAAGATTTTGTCACGGATCCCAGTTGCAGTTAAGGTTTTCTTGCCACTGAGTGGATCTCTTAGCCAACCAATTACCCACACAGGTTTAGTGCCACTATTGTACAAATGAGCACTTCTTGACTTGCTAGTCTCTTCCATATAGCAGTGTGTTTAGCATTCTTTATGACATCAGTCTGGATTGTATATTTGTGGTCTCTGCTTTCTCCAAATATCATTGACCATTTTCCCCTGGCAGCTCATGTAATGATTTCCAGTGCTATACATGCTGCCATCTGGGAGCTGGTTACCATTCTGCCTCTAGCAGAGTCTCTCAGTGTTGTGTGATAACACTCTGTGGTATCTTCAGCAATAGGGTTTACCTTTGGCCTGGGGTGGGTACTAAAGAGCTGTGACAAAAGCTGTCTTGTTTATGGGACCTTGTGGGTCTCTGATCAACAGCTGAGTATGGGAAGTTACCAATGACTGGGACAGGGAGTTGCAGGCCTGAGCAATTTTTCTTGGGGTTAAGCTTCCTCCCATTCCATTCATGGTCCCTCCTACCAGGGGATACCCACAGCTTCCTTAGAAGCTTACTATATGTAAGTAAGGATTTTATGGTATTGATTCATTATTGGGTTGGCTTATTATAACCTCTCTCTACTCTCCATTCCCCCTTCCAATTCCTTCCATTCCCTTTTATAGTCTCTCACTTCACCTGTCAAGTTTGCTTGGAGTTTAAACTTGACTTGGTTAGAAATTGCATATGAGGGAGAATACACAGCATTTGTCTCTCTGTTCTTGTATGAATTCGCTAAGTATGATCTGCTCCAAATCTATCCACTTTTCTTTAAATTTCATTGTCATTTTTTTTCCTTTCAGCTTAGTAGAATTCCATAGTGTAAATGTACCATGGCTTTGTTATCCATTTGTCCAGAGATGGGCATTTGGGTTGATTCCAATTCTTAGCTATTATGAATTGAGCTGTTATAAACATGGTTGAGGAAATGTCTCTATGCTGAGGCAAGAAATCTTGAAGGTAGATGCCCAATAGAGGGATAGCTGGGTCCATTGGTAGCTCTATGTCTATCCTATTCAGGAGTCTCCACACTGATTTCCATATTGGTTGTACAAGTTTGCAATCCCACCAGCAGTGAAGGAGGGTTCCTTGTCCCTGCATCCTTGCCAGCATGTATAATTGGTGGATTTTTTAAAGATTGCCATTCTGACTGGAATAAGGTGGAATTTCATTGCAATTTTGACTTTCATTTCCCTGATGATTAAGGGTGATGAACACTTTCTTAACTGAGAACTGGCCATTTGTGTTTTTTCCTTTGTGAAGTCTTGGTTGACATCAATGTTGCATTTTCTGAGAGAGCTGTTTTTTTTTTCTTATTTAATTTTTTTGAGTTCTTTGTAAGTTCTAGATATTAGACCTCTGTCTGTGTTATAGCTTGCAAAGATGATCTCCCAGTCTTATGGTGGTCTATTGCCTCTGAGTATGGTATGTTTGTCTGTACAGAAGCTTTTAAGCTTGATGAGATCCCATTAATTAAGTGATTATTGTACTTCCTGGGCCACTGGAGGTTTGTTCAGGAAGTTTTTCCCTAGTCCTATCTCATAGATAGTGCCTCCTATTTTTTCTTCCAGGGTTTTCAGAGTTTCACATCTTTGAGGGCCTTGATCCATTTGGAGTTTATTTTTGCTCATGGTAAGAGGAGTGGGTCTAGTTTCATTTTTTACAAGTATTTATCCAATTTGTCCAGCACCATTTCTTAAAGATGCTATGTTTATGCCAGTGAACATTGTTGGTACCTTTGTCAAAGATCAAGTAACTATACTTACATGAATTAAGAGCAGGGTCTTCAATTTTGTTACATTGGTCTTTCTGTCTGTTTTTATGCCAGTACCATGCTGTTTTGGTCACTATTGCTTTGCAGCATATTTTTAGATTGGGAATGGTAATGCCACCTGAGGAGAGTTTTTGGTTTAATACTAAGGATAGATTTGGGTATCTGAAGCCTTCTGCCATTCCAAATAAATTTTGAGGTTAATTTTTCTGTATATTGCCTTTGGAAGAATTGCTATTTTTACAATATTAATTCTACCTATTCAGGAGTATGGAATATATTTCCATCTTTTCACATCCTCCTTATTTCCTTCTTGAGCATTTTTATGTTTTCATTATACAAGTCTTTCACATCCTTGGTTAGTGTTACTCCAAAGTATTTGATTTTCTTGAGGCTATGGAAAATAGGATAATCTCGCTGATTTCTTTTTCTGTATGCATTCCATTTGCAAACAGGAAGGCTGCTGATTTTTCTGTGTTAATTTTGTATCCTGCCACTTTGCTGAAGGAATTTATCACCTTCAGGAGTTTACTGGTACTATTCTTTGTGTCTCTTATGTATAGGCTCATGTCATTTGCAAAAAGGGATAGTTTCACTTCTTTTCCAATTTGTATCCCTTTTATGCTTTTTTCCTATCTTATTGCTTGGGTTAGAACTTCAAGCACAATGTTGAAAAGCAGTGGTGAGAGTGGGCACCTCTGTCTTGTTCCTGATTTAAGTGGGAACTCCTTGAGTCTTTCCCTATTGAGTATGATTTGGGCTTTAGGAGTTTTGTATATTGCCTTTATTATGTTGAGGTATAAGCCTTCTGTGCTCAGCCTCTCCGGCATTTTGATCATCAAGTAGTGTTGAATTTTGTCGAAGGCCTTCTCTGCATCAGTTGAGATGACCATGAGGTTCTGTGGTTGAGTCTATTAATGTGGTGGATTACATTAATCGACCTCTGTATGTTGAATCATCGCTGTATCCCAGGGAATGCCTGGTGAAGGTGAATAATACTTTTGATGTGTTGTTTTATTCTGTTTGCAAGGATTTATTCAGAATTTTTGCATCTAAGTTCATCGGGGATATGGGTCTGTAATTATCCTTTATTGTGGTGTCTTTCTCTGGTTTTGGTAAAAGGGTGATGCTAGCTTTATAGAAGGTGTTTGGAAGCATTCCCTCTTTTCCTATTACACACAAAAGAGCTTCAGGGTGAGTGATTTCAGTTCTATGATGAAGGTTTTGTAGAATTTGTCTGATAATTCATCAGGTACTAGACTTTTCCTTTTGTGAAAGTTTTTGATTACATTTGTAACCTCAGTGGATGTGTTAGGTTTATTTTGAAGCCTTATCTGCTCTCGGTTAAGCTTGGTAGGTGGAAGGTATCCAGCAATTCATCCATTTCTTACAGGTTCTCTAATTTTGTGGAATAGAGGTTTTGGAAGTATGATCTGATGATTCTTCCAATTTCATTGGGGTCTGTTATGACCTCTCCCTTTTCATTTCTGATTTTGTTAATTTGGGCCTTTTTTTTT